>JABSTQ010010781.1:600000-872943 GCA_013358835.2 Ixodes persulcatus
CTGGCTGATCAGCATACCATTGCCATGGTACACGCCACACTGCCAAAGGAAGGAACGGAAGTTTTTAAATCGCTGTATGCTGACTCGCAAAAAGTCCGCTTCAAGGGAAAAGTGTGATCTGTGTGTTGAGAACTAAATTTGATCATATTGCACTGATACTAGCAGGACATTTTTCAAAAGTATAGACCTCATTCTTTAACTCCACACCCTTATGTGAATACACATGGGTCACTTGTGCCAGAATAAAAAGAAAGACAAACTCCAGATGTTGGGAATCTGCCTTATTTTATTGCGCACCTGATGACTGTCTCCCTTTGTAACAGAAAAGAAAGCAAGATCTTGAGTCTTAACATACTTTTCTTCACACACATGATACAAACTAAAAACTCAACAGCATCATTACAAAAAATTCTCCATCTCTCAGGGCAGCAGTATACACTGATGACCTACAAAATAAAACATTGCCATTATGTCAGCCACCTGGGACTTGCTACAGAGATCAGTATCTTAGATCCCCTGCAAATGCACCAAGTAGCCTAAAAATTATGCTCCTTTGCCACCATAGTAGGGGTCCTTTATGGATGCATTGCCTAGTTTTCGATACAGGAATTGCATGAGAGGGAAAGGATAATGAAGCACAACTACTGCCTCATATTTTCACTGTTACTCTTTGAGAAGGTAGGTAAAGGTTACTACACTGAAGGAGGAAAAAGATAAGCATGACATGTTAAACAATCTTAGCACCTTTGACAGCAGGTCAAAATACCTTTCTGATACATCGTAAAACAAGCAATTGCCGTTAGTAAACCGGATGTATGCATATAAAACATTGACTAGGTGGGAATATGTCAACACAATGGAACAGCGCAGCTCCTTCATTTATAAACCATCATACATGAGACAATTGCACGATATCAGTGCCCTGAAAATGTCTGTCCAGCAAATCTTTGCCGGCAGGGAAAGGACATCCAAGGTTGGTTGAAATAAAGTAACTAATGGTTTCTGGAAATAATTGATAAACATGCTAAGCACTCGAAGGACCTTTTGGGAGACTCCAAAAAAGCCTTGGGAGCATGAAAACCAGGCTTGCATCTTACATCTGACAGTGGGATATAATGTTACACATTTCCCAAAGACAATTGCTTGTATAAACAAAAAAATACCCGGAATTCTAGGCAGGAATTGGTACATGTGGACATCAGCAATCTTCCATCCACATGGCTTCCCAACTATGGGCCACCAAAGTGTTCTGCCCTAAAATAAGAGTGATTTATTTTTTATAGTTTTACCATGTTCTTGTAAATGCATGATATGGAAAATATACAATGAAACAAACAAATGCTTCACAATGCTCAAGGGTCAAAACTTGGAGCATGAACAGCTGGCTCCATACACAGGGCAATAGTTTGTGGTACACTTACCCTTGTGTATGATGGCATCTCCAATAGAGCTATGTCCCTTACACATTAGCATATGAGAGCAAATTAAATTTTGAAGTTTTTCACAATTTATAAATTGGACATAAATCTGCTGCAGTCTTAAGCTTCTTAAAAAGAAATTATTGGATTTTTGTTGACTTTCAAATTACTGTAGGCAGGTGGTACAAAAGCTAGTTTTGCTTATCAGCTTTCGAGTATGCCACTGATTGAGCATCAGTTTCAGGTTCACCAGCAGACAATGCTCCCTTGAGAGTACATAAGTATTTTTGTCACTTGACAGATGAAGTCTGTCTGTTCGGAAGAGGTAGAGGGTGGAAGTTTTGATACTAACCGGGAATTTCCCCTTTCTCTTTGAGCCTCCTTTAGAGGGGACGTAGCAGGGCCCAGAAGGAGTGAATATGTTTCAGTCCAAAATAAGCTTTCGCAAATACCCGCAATACATCTCTGGTCCCTGCTACCTGCCCGCTAAAGTTGACAAGGAACTCTAGTCACAGCACCACAGCAAAAAAAGTAAACCTTTCACACTTTCCTGCCACCCTCCCTTCCCCCTAAGGGGGAGGCAAATCACACAGCCAGAAAGCAGTCATCAAAATGCAGCATAAAAGAGCCGAGTGTCTGCTTTCGGCCCTCCTACATTCCCCCTATGCGCCTACGTGTAGAAATCCCTGAATGTTGACAGGAGAATGCAGGAGCGCTAGAGAACACCAGCAGTACTTGGGACAAACAAAAACTGCTCACGCAAAAACCAAAAATAAAAAAGAATGCTACGACACAGAAAGCACATGAAAACAAAATAAGACCATGTAAAGAAAAGACATGTTTGATTTTCCTGTTAATGACATACTAAGTTAACTTGCACATTTCCCTACAGTTTCAGCAATGAACAAAATACCCGCTTTCAAGATCAATCCTGCCGCAAAATGCTGTGCACATGAATGTTTTTCTGAGAATGACTGAAGTGATGAATGGCTTAATTGGCACTGCAGAAGGTGTTTGAAATAAGCTTTTGAAATATGTAAGTATTCTGCCCATAGGGTGTGAGTGTTAGTGGTTAACATGAAAGCAAACAGTAATAGAGAAGCCACTGACTTTAGTTCAAGTTGCATAGGCTTCCACCTTATGTAGAAAATTCAGTTTATAAGTTAGTTTTCCTGTGTTAGAAGTGTGTCAAGGCAATCTTGTATAATGAAAAGTAAGGATTAATGTAGCAAAATAATTGAGTTGGTGAATAATGCTCCCATTTATGGAGTGAAGATAAGTTCCTGTCTTGAGAAGTTTTAATGTCACTAAAATGTTGGGGCATGTAAATCATGCAATTGACTGCTACACACTGAAATGCTGGAGCCTGCACTGAAGAATAAAACAATTTTGGAGGGAGTTTACTACAAACATAATTTAAAAAGGGGGAGATTTACGTAGCAAAATATAATGGTCTGTAAATAATCCCATTGATGCATTGAAAATAAGTTCTTGACCTGAGAAGCTTTAACGCCATTAAAATGTAACCATGAAACCTGTTTACATTGTGCCAGTAAAACCTAGCTGTGTGAATTTTATTAACTTTGAGCGAGTCATTTATTTACCTGGTTGTTATTGCCTGTAAGTGAAGACATGTCTCAAAAGAAAAATGCATTAGAAATACTTCAAATCGTTGTAATAGTAATAGAATGTAAAAACTTAAATTTATTATAAAGTTTCAGTCAGTATACTCTTGTACAACTCCAAGACATTCCTCGTAAATGCCGCAGCACTTTCAGTGCCTTGAGCTCACAAAAGGTAAGTTACAGCAGAAAACTTCCAGATGAAAGAATAATAATCTCAATTACACAATCAACTGGCTTCCTGGAACATATTTTATGATGACATCCACCAGGTCATGCAAATGTATCAAACATCTGAAGTTTTGCATGATCCAGAGACAACTGCTCCTCAGACTTCCATGAAACCTACTACAGCAGCAAAATTTTGTTTCCTTATTTTAGTACTGAAAAGCATAAATGACAGAAAATTATAATAAATATGCTGGTTCTCAAATTCATGCCCTCCAAGGCCACTGCACTAAAAATTTATAATGAACTAAGCTTCATTGAAACGAAATGTGTAAGTGTGGACATATGTTACCAATGATTGGGTTACATTCAGTGTTAGTAGTGCACCAGATTTGTAACAGTAGAAATATCTGTCCGTGTTCTATTCTCAGAATTATTGTAAAAACAATGAACAAGATTACCAAAGTAATTCTTACAACTATGCATTAGTGTAAAGGAGACATCTGATGTATGCATATGCTCAGAAGAAACAAACCTTGTAGAGCCTGCCAATGAAACCGATTATGTGCATTATGATTCAGGCAAAAAGCTAATGAAAATTATGTAGAACCTGATCTAAAAATACTCATGTACATAAATAAGAAGATGATGAAATTCCTAAAGCTATTGTGAAACATGAATTATGCATGAGGCCAAATAATTCAAAGAACTAAAGTAGTCACTAAAAAGCTGTTCAAGAATAAAATGAAAAATTTTTTTTTTCATATTCTGGAGATTAACTCTGTCTCTGCCAAGCGGACTAGTGTAATTACATGCAAGAGTGGAAAACGCAAAGATTCAACTTCTTAGAAACTACAAAAGCATTTTAACACTTATAGATGGGTACAAATTCTGTGAGCAAACAATTTTGACCAAAAGACCCAGTAGGCAAGTTACTTGCAGAACTTTCAAGCCTTCACACTTGCACTATTAGATACATCAGTTTTAACGGACGACAGAGCTAAAGATATATGCTTGATATATATTTCAATTATGTCAACACGTTTTGAGCTTGCTGCTTTTCTTGTTTGATTTTGACAGGAACTTCCATTAAGGATTTGATCTTTACTCTGCAGCAAGTTGTGCCTGCTTGAGTCTGCCACCTGGTACAGACCACAGCAGTATGACTGAGCAGTTTAGACATAGTTGTAATGAAAAAAGGAAAGTCAAGCCGAGGCAAGCTACAGTTCCTCCCTTTTTTGGACAGTCATCCCACGTATATGTACAAGACACAATCAACAATGTACGAGTGGGAAACGTCCCTAAAGATGAGCCAACAAGTAATACAAAAATTGGACACTTTTCCTTTGATGCTTGTCACTTTCCTTCACAAGATGTCACGGCTCAGACAGAAACTAAGAAGAGAGAAAGAGAGATACATAAAACCAGATAAACAGATAAATCTCTGCAAGCTCAACGCAACTATATTTGAAACCAACATCGCTCGCCAAGGTAGACACCGATATTTAAAAAAAAAAAATGAATGTACATTGTATACATAATATGTGAAAAGGATAAAAACATTTTTGTGGAGAATGGCACTGACCAGTAAGGTTTTTTCCTCTACTCAGAATACCAGTGCACCATACTAAAGAACTTTCCAAGCACAATTTCAGACATAAGTAAGCCTCGAGATTTTTGGTCCGGATGGGCACAGTGTCGCGAAGAAACAAGGCCGAGGTAGAGGTGGTGAAAAATAAAGCACCGAACAGGCAACAACAATAATTGAGGTAGCGTTTTTATGCCTCCCATTCTGGCAGTGCTGTAGAAACACTTAAAAAAGAATGATGTTGCTATGTGAAAAGGTGGGTGTACAATGATGGGATGCACATACAACAGGCCATTTGACAGGTAAAACACACGTAAGCCTCATTGGATCTCACAGCCTGTGCACAGTTTATACTATTTTACAGACAGTCTATGAACTTTTCTTTCTGCAATATTCCCTGAGTTGCGCACTGCATTTACAGTGTAGTTCAGTATCACTGCCATGCCCTGTCCAAAGCGCCACAGGCGGCTTTTGGGTTCATCACCTGAGTGGGTTTCTTCCCGCGAGGGACGAGAGAAAATAATGTACAAGTAGACGGGCCCCTTAAGCAATTGATTTTTTTTCCTGAGGTAGGAAGGGGTCTCGGGGAGTCGAGCGCAACAGTGCGGATCGAAAAACAGCGTTCAGCTCAACCCCTCTAAAAACGCGAGCACGCCATCGCGCCAGAAACAAACCTTCCTCGCGCGAGTCCGAACACGCGCGCGCGCGCACACACGCACACACAGGGACGCACACAGACGCGAAGAGACCCGTCGCCCCCTGATATGGTCGAGGAGAAGTAGGAACTGCAGGAGCTACTCCGGCTTGAGGAGCGCCGGGGGCGAGGCGACGGCGGACGGGGGCGACGCGGCCAGGGCCAGCGCGTGGTGCGAGGGGGACACGATGGCCGGGGGCCTGGGTGGCCGCTGGGGCACCAGGGCGGCCGCGTGGTGCGGGGGTGACGGGCTGGACGAGCTGCTGGCCAGGGAGGCCGGCGAGTGGAGGGACAGCGGGGCCGCCGCCACCCCCATCAGGCCCCCGACGAGCGGGGGCGGTGTGGGAGACGAGGCGGCGCCCCCCGGGGGAGGGTTGATGCGCTTCTCCTTCTGCCGACGGTTGCAGAACCAGACCCGGACCACCTCTTTCTCCATGGAGAGGCCCTCGGCGAGCACGGCAATCTCCTCGGACGTGGGCTTGGGGTTCTGCACGAATGCCTTCTCGAGCGCCACACGCACGCTCGTCTCGATGCTGGTGCGCTTCTTGCGGCGCCGGCCGATCGACTCCGGCGTGGTGTGGGCGTTGGCGAGGGCAGCCGGATTGTTGAGCGAGGCGTCCGCGTCCTCGAGCCATCGCTGCAGCAGCGGCTTCAGCTTGCACATGTTCTTGAAGCTCAGGTTGAGCGCCTCGAACCGGGAGATGGTGGTCTGGCTGAAGTCATTGCCGTAGAGCTTTCCCATAGCCAGGCCCACATCTCCCTGTGTGAAACCTGCGGGGGAAAAGGGAATACGCCGGATCTGCAATGGCCGCAACACTGCTACGCCGGAGGCCAGCTAGGTCGAACCCGGATAGATCGAATTTAAAGGGGATCATAAAATAGTTTGACATATCGATAAGCAAACGCGTCTCTGCTAATACCCAAAACCGTGGCCAATGGGAGCTTACCAAATAGAGGATATAAGAACCGCTAGATACAGTAGAACCTTATTAAAGCGAAGCTCGCGGTCGCGGGAACCACGGGCGCCGCCGCTCGCGCGCGCACCACGCTACGCTTGCGACATAACATGAAATCAATTTAAAAAGAAATAAAAGAATACTGAAAGAAAGCACTGCATAAAGAGAGCAAAAAAAACTTCATCCACAAAAAGTCAAGCAAGCAAAAAAAAAAAAAAAGAACCGGCATAAAGTCGAAACAAAAATTCCAAAGCCAAATCTAAACAAAGATAGAAAAGGCGTTAAAAACGCGCTTGCACAACCGTTAAAACTTTACTTTCATTTTTTATTTAGGGGTTAAGGGGTTGAGGTGGAGTGTTGTTCTCTGCCTATTTGCGCCTTTCGCTGCCCGTGACCAGACCCCTTCATCCTCAGGTACAAACCGCGCCGCGACGGTTGTGTTCGAGCCTCGAGGAAAGCCTCCCTACCAGGGGCGCGACGCCGTTCGATGTATCGAATCTGTGGTAAAGTTTGATACAGACACACAAGGCGCCTATACTTCTACATCGAATTTTCAAGGGGATGTTTTAACTGCTGTAAATAGACAAAGTTTCGAAATACCCGGGTTCGAGAAGAGCAAACGCACGGATCGCTGCGGAAACCATGCAACGCGCACGTACCGAGCTTGATCCGCCTTTGCTTGAACGTTTTGGCAAACTGCTCGAGCTCTTCCAAGTCCGTCATTTCTTCCGGACTCGGCTCCGCTGGTCTCGATTTGACATGATGAGGAACTATCGGCGCTTGCTGAAACGAATGCAACAAAACGAAACTTCATTGGGGCTTCACCAAGTTCTACACTCCTCTCATGCCCGACAAAAGCTGTACAACTGCCCCTGGGAGTTGCTTACTTCAGTCGGATGGTAAGAATTCCCACGTATACCGTATGCTTTTCATATCATAATAGCAATTAATGTTATATCATCGTGGCAATTCTGCGTATCATTTTAGCAATACGGAATGAACTCAGCCCCTGGGCCCATTCAGAATGCACTACATTGACCGGCAAGCAGAAGCGCATACAGTACAGTTTTAAACTTCCACTACACGGCTAAACTAACCAGCTCCAACATTCCCTGATTCAATTTAGTAATTCTTCATGCGTTTCAATTTTCTTTTTTTTTTTATAGCATTGCAGTTTTTTTTGGGTTTTTTTTTTTTGGCTTAAAAAGTATCGATTAATATCATTATGAATCTACAACTATAAAATGGTGGCACGATTCGGTAAAGATGCATAGGGAACTAAAGCGTTTCTCCGATAACACTGGCTTTGGGGAGTGAAGAGAGTCCAGTGGGCTGTTGACGCATGCGCGTCGTCCGATATTTTGCAGATGGGAGGTGCAAGCTCAGAACGCATTCCGCAATTCAGTAGACAAAGATGGCAGCGGGCAGTTCTTGCAATGGTCTGCTCATGCTGCCAGATGTCGAAGGGTGCGCGCACCTTGTGCTGAATGTGAGTGATGTTGTGCGGCGGCTGGTGCGTTGCCCGGTTGTGCCCCTGCTGCTGCTGTTCGTGGTGCTGCTGTTGCTGCTGCTGCAGCTGGTGCAGCTGCTGCTGCGCTGCGGCCACGGTGGCCGCCGCCGCCGCTGCCTGCGAGGACAGCATGCCCTGCGGCAGCAGCGCCGCCTGGCTCGCCTGCAGCTGCAGGCTCTGCAGACTCTGCTGCATCAAGCCCTGCTGGAGGAGACCCTGGGCCCAGCACGGACAAGCACAGGGTCAAGAGGTTTCCCTCACAACAGAGACCTGCAACACTAAGCAGCAATGGGTACGGCCTGAACCGACAAGCCGCGCAATCTGTGCTTCTCACTTGGTGTTTAGGGTATCTCGCTCTCCACGTCTCTGTTTGGTGATAGCTTTCCATGCAGCTATTTAAATGTTTGTTTATCGAAGCCTTTGTGTGTGTGTGTCGGGGGGGGGGGGGGGGGGGGGAGTCATGTGGGTGCAGCGATTAAGCAAAATGAATACCCGAGTAGGACAACGGAACAGAACAAATTAAGGAGAAAGATTTTCATTTCTGTGATCTAAATAAACTTGCGTATCACACTGGTGATTGTGAGTTACAGAGGGATATTCCCGGGAATGTTTGTTATGTAGTTATGGTGGCTGTCATTATTTCTTTATCCTCGCTTTAAATATGGGTAACATCTTAAAGTGGCTTCCCCGTAAATGACAAAAATCCAGTTTAATAGCAGTGCATAAAAAGAAAGTGTAAGCTCCAACATGTTTTGATTAACTTTCATAAATCTACTCAGCGACACTATAAGCAGTTGTGTTGCAATTTGTTTTTGTCTGGTATACCACAGCTAAACATAAAACATGATCTTAAACCCAAAAGCAGTAGTGTTGCAATTTGTTTTTGTCTGGTATACCACAGCTAAACATAAAACATGATCTTAAACCCAAAAGCAGTTGCGTTGCAATTTGTTTTTGTCTGGTATACCGCAGCTAAACACAAAATATGATCTTAAACCCAAACCCACAATCAATCTTTCTTTTTTTATTTTCTTTTTCGCCGCAGTGCAGTGACAGAAAGTTCGAAAACGCCACCATGCAACAAAACCGACTTCTTTAGGCTCCCGATCTAAAAGGACGTCTTCGTAATAAATCTTGCAACATGACGTTTTAATATTTTGCCGACGAGTGCTCGGAGAAATACTGCGCAAAATGCATGCTTTTTCGCACTCGCCAGATCCTTACGCAGCCGACGCTACGAGCTAATGGGACCAGTCAAGCACCGTCGAAAAAGCGAGTCACTGTGCCTTTTTTGTTCATGATTGGTTCAGCGATGATAGAACACGTCCAGAAACATGACGAACACCACGATGGGGCACCTGGTGTTGGGTGGACACCAGTTCAGCGTTCGGCTGGTAGTCGTGTCTTCACTCATCGAACGCGAGTCCCAGCCCAATGCTGACGTAGCACTCGTGTCTAATATGTGCCCCACCCTATGACTGGCTCTGACTGAAGGCGGAGAGCAGCGCTCAAGAGGTAGCGCATCCTTAGCCAATTTCACGGGCCTTCTAAAGGGAAGCTGAAGCACTTAAGAAAAAAAAAAATGTCAGGAGCCTGGATTCGATCATCGCATCTAAGTTGGGCGGAAGGAAGTAAGCGTAATCCGCTTTTATTTCGAAAAACCATGCAGCGATAGAGCGATTATGCGGCGATCCCCTTTGCAGCCTGCTGTCTGTCAAAGGGGTTGCGATATCATCGTCGGCATCTCCGAGCCATGCTTAGAGGCGAGCAAGGGTCATCTGTCACCGTGGACGACATTACTTTCGCTAGTTTTCCTTTCCCCTTTCCTACTCGGCCTGTGCTCGGTGCGCAGAAGTGGCGGAGCGAGAGTGAATTTTTAATTGGCGATTACGTCGCTCCTATTAACAAAATTAAAAGGAAACTTTGCACGCATGATTTCTAAGGTGCCTATATTCAAACATTCAGGGTTCTTTTCTTTTTTTTTTCCCCAATGCAAGAATGTGTTTATAGCTTAACTCGAAGAAAAAGATAACACAATCGTAATCAAATTAAAAAAAAAAAAATTACACCAAACAGAACAATACTGAGCTCGGATAAAAATACCGCAGGCATGTGCCGTAGCACTAAACAACACAAAATAATCGATGGACCGAGGCTTTTCATCCAACATAATTTTTTTAAAGAAAAAAAACATGTTAGGTTAGGTTAGGTTAGGTTAGGTTGCATAAATACACAAATAATTTGTACACTACAACTGGCGTCTTTGGAAGGTCATCAATAATTGCGACTGAATAACCTTCGTTGTAAATTTTACACCGATATATTTCCAAGTCCCCCTTATTAAACGTCGATTAGCCCTACTTCAGTTTCCGCACAAATCCATCAGAGGTGCTCGTTCATATGAAGGGAGACGGACAGGAGAAATTACCTGGTTCTGCAGAAAGAGTTGCGCTTGTACATTGGCTGGCAGCTGTCCCGGCTGTAAAAACACAAACTGGCCCATCTGATTTTGTAGATTCTGCTGAAGCTGCTGCTGTAGATGCTGGAGTTCCTGGGCACTCATGGGGAGCCCCGGAAGACCCGATGCTGCCGGCAACTGAAATAGACCAGGGAGAGAATGCCGGCATTCAATGGTTTGGAATGCGTATGTATAACTTTCATGGCCGAGAAGGCACATTCAAGACTCAATTTACAATTAAGGCAAAGTCGAGATAAGAATATAGAAAGCTAAAGTTAATTTCCCATGACTAAACCCACGGTGCCCTTCATTTTCTGCGAGAGAAGCGTGGAGATATTAAGTTTCTGCGAAGTCTACGGTCAGCATGTCACTCTTTGTTTTCTTCATCTCAAACTAGCTTTTAGGTAATTAGGGGATGAACAAATTAAGTAACAACAAACAGTTCGTTTACTGCTAACGTTCAACGAAGCTTATCTTTTCTACGCTGGAGAGAGTGGACAAGGCATATGTCTCTTCCATCAATAAAACATTGAGTTTATGTGCTTTCGTGATCAAGCGTTTGAAGGTATGTCTAAGTGGTAGCCTTTGTGGCCAAGACGATGCTCTTGAAATCAAGCATGACCTTACCTTGCTGACATGCTGTAACTGTTGAGCTAATCCAGCCTGCATTAGAAGGTTAGGTTGCTGGCTCTGGGCTCCAGCCACCATCAACTGCAAGAAAACCACAGTTCTAAGAAACAGAGAATTAAGTTTTAAAAACGGAGCATGCTCGTCAGTTCGCATCATGCTCTAGCCTACTTAGGCTGCGACCCAAGACTAAATGATTATACATTGGATTCCTACAAAAAAAAAAAAAAAGAAAAAAAAAACGAATGCATCAGGACACTATTTCTTTGCGAAAAATGAAAGCATGTTATCCTGTGATATGTTCCTTTCATTTGCATATAAATATATCGGGGCGCTGGGTGCGGACAGTGTAATTATGCCACTCAGCTTGGCAATATTATGTAAGAAAACATAAGACCAATAATTAGGACGGGATTTATGAATCGGGTCAGGCTTGAAGGGAAGGAGAAAGGGGAGGGGGGGGGGGGGGTTGCAAGGAGATAATATCACGGGCGAAACGTTGCTCAGATCTGTTTTGTTGATCTAATATTTGTTGTCACCAAAAACTAATCCATTTCTTCCTAAAAAAGCTGGTGCATGTCTATTTTTCATGAAGAAAAAGTCGAACTTGAGAGTTTTAGGGGCAGTCGTCGTCCCCCCCCCCCCCCCCTAAATCTGCCCATGCCAATACGAAAACGTAAAACCGTTTACGTAAAGACGTAAAAAAATTGGCAGGAGTATATTGATTTATTGATCAACTAGTTACATGCAGAATTGAAATGTATGAGAACTGGGGAAAAAGATAAAACTTTTATCTAATCAATCACTTGACGTCATAAGTGTCAAATCGTGCTGTCAGTTGACGTCACGTCACGTGACACCACGACTAAACGCCGTGACGTGACACAATGCCACGTGACGTCACGCTACACCACGACTTGGCATTCAACGTTACTATACCCGTTTTCACCTCAAGAACCGTAGTAAAAAAGTCCGGCTCCTCGCGGAGCATTACTAATTTTCCCTTTTATGAGGAGAATTAAGATATATGTAGGCGCATTTTAGATTAGATATGTGTTTTCTAATCAAGACGTATACGTTTCAAATGCCAAAAGCATCGCTTCTTCCTCCGACAACCAAATCTTGTAAGAACTACTTCGCCCGGCGTATGAACAATGCGCCAAACGTCCTTTTTTCTTGAGGTGAAAACGAGTTTAGATCCAATGATTTCGTTTACGTCAATACATCACGTGACACAACGACTTCGCACCATGAGTCACGTGAAGTCGTGACTCATGGTGACACGTGACGTTCCACACAAGCACGCGGACGTGCACAAAAACCTGAGTTAGCTTCCATTTGAAGGCATTTCTGCATTTAAACACCTGACCGAAACCGTAATGCAAATTATGCCTGCTGATGTGTATTTTATTTTGTTATTGAACCTCCAGTGTTCGAAACAAGATCAAATACACATCATTAGCAGACTAAAGAAATGTCCCATTCAGACAAGTTGAAAGATGTTTGGTGTTCAAATATGGTAATTCAAGAAAAGCTAAACCTTTATGACCATGTTTTAACTTAGTATAAGTTACCAAAACCTGCTTCCACATGCTCCAATAAGCATAAATGAGGAAAACCTGCCTCGTTCCTCGTTTTAATATTTTACCAAAAATTGACAATATAAGCCCCCTTTCCCCTCCCTCCCTCCACACGCGCACGGGCCACTCCAGCTTTGGGATTTTAAAATGATAGCATGTTATCCATTTTTATACAGCTGTAGTGAAAATAAAATAATGCTTCCTGTGGCATACTGGAAACAGGCAAGCGGCCGTGAACCGTTCGATAGACGACGCGAGCAACACCGGTGGTGTATCCGATTGCCCAAAAAAGTATTTTTCGACTCTCACTATGGACGTTTTCCACACAAGAACGACCCACGACGGCGAAAGCTTGAACTGCGATCGACGTCCGAAAATGGCGCTGCGCTACTTCTCTCGCCTCCGTGAAGGCAGGAGAAGTAGTGCAACTTTCCTTCCGGACGCCAACCGTGGTTCGAGGGTTCGCCGCTGCGTGAGGAGGGCCTGCGCGTCTGCGCGACTCTTCTTAAAAAAAGGTTCATTAGCACGGACTACTCCGTGCTAATGAACTACTCCGCATTTGCTCTCCTTTATACCCTCCGGCCATGATGGTTGTAGAAAGGAAGACCAGTCTGTTGTAAGGACGCCCGTGTCCCAATGAGTAGCCGGAGTCGCGGGCGACGGTACCTGGTTGAGCGAGAGCTGGCCCGAGGCGGCCGCTGCGGCCAGAGCCGCAGCCGTCGTCGTCACCAGCGCGGAAGGGGGTAGCGGGGGACCCGACGAGGTAGTGGTGCTGAGCAGGCCGGTGCCCTGGCCGTTGGCCGCCGACGCCGACGCCTTCCCGCTCGACGACATCTTCGTTTCCATGTGCTCGTCGTCCATCTCGTCGAAGAGTCCCGATCGCACCGACTTTTTGATCTGCGCAAGAACCACCCGCGATGCTCAGAACCCTTGATATACAACAGTGACGAGTTTTATACAGCCTACGCAAAGGAATAGCGTTGTTGCCACAGCGCATGCGCTGAGTCCAACTCGTATTTTGGATTGGCGAGGACACTATTTCTTTGCGTACACTTTTCGGTACGCTGTTCCACAAGTCGCTGCTGACAGCTTGATGTTGTTTATTATGTTCAGAAGCAATAATACGATTACGCTGTTAATAATACTATCTTCCAGCAGACGCCGCCTCAATGTATGAGTGTTGCAGCTAAAGTACCTTGGTGCTGCATTACATGAGCAGCGACATTCAACACGTATGAGGAAGCCCGCTTTCGGGGGAGAACATCTTCCAGTTCATCCTGCTGCCCTTAGCCCCCATCTTTTTCCCAAAATCTGCACCGTTACGCCTGTTGGCCACCTTACGAAAGCTACCTTACAAAGAGGTCAATCTACATGTCAACAAATGACTGAGACACACTCCATCACCCTGTCACCCGTGGTATCCCTCAGGGAGGTGTCCTCAGTCCGATACTGTTCAATGTAGTCCTTCTCTATCTGGCCTCAGTCCTTCCATCAACCATAAAAGCGTCATTCTACGCTGATGACATATGTGTCTGGGTTTCTGGAACCACACGAGTTCAGGCCGAAGCAAGAGTTCAGTTTGCTCCAAAGAAAATTACCAGATATTTTCACACCTCTGGACTTGAAATTTCAACTCTCCAATCAGCAGCCATCGAGTTTACCCGCCGCAAGATGGATAAATACACACTCAAAATAGGCAAAGAAACCGTGCCATACGTTAAATACGACACATTTCTTGGGGTTAATATTGACAAGGGTTTAACCTGGACACCTCACATACAGTACCTACGAAGAAAGCGAACCAGCTGTGGTGTTCTAGCTCGTTTTGTCAGTGGAACAACGTGGGGCATGAGAGTAAGATCTCTTTTACAAATATATAACGCCTTGTTTGTCGGCTTACTTCGGTATAGCATACCCGTTCTTCAGCAGGGCACATGCCAGACCAACATCAAAACGCTCAAAGCCGTTCAGGCACGTGGCCTCCGAGGATGTTTAGGCCTGCCGGCTTGCGCATCGACTCTGGGTATGGTGACTGAAGCACGTGCCACACCTGTTGAAGTCCCGCTGATGCAAGAAACATTACGAGTTCACCTAAGACCTCTTACTATCCCCACCCCTGCCCGTTTCGATCTGGATGAGTGCGGTCGTGTATCACTACTGCGTGATGCACGTTAAAGACCCCAGGCTAGCGGTTGTATTGCACTGGCCAAATTTCTCACCTACAGCTGGGAGACTCGTCGCCCGTTGAGGCAGACCAAGTTCTAGGCTGTGTGAACATACACACAAGACAAAAGTTTTAGGAGAAGACAGGACAAGCGCCAACGAGCAGCCAGAACAATGGAAACTTTCCCTCAATTCCTCATTTCCGTTCGAGAAAGAGGGAGGCCGTCCTCTTTTCTGCGGGGAGTAGCTCAGAGACTCGCTCCTGTGGGGAAAGGAAGAGAGAAGAGGTCGAGAGGGACTGGAAAGAACGAAACTGGGAGCCGCTTTTCTGCCCGGAAGAAGACGATTCTGAAGGTCGGCCTTTAAGTCCAACCGCAGCCGACGCAGCGAGCTTCTGGGACCAATCAGACAGTGTTGAAAGCGCGCGTCATGTTTCTTACGTGTTTTATCATAGCTGAACCAATCATAAACAGAAAGGGCCCAGTGTCTTGCGCTTTTGATACTCCTTGATTGGTCCCATTAGCTCGTAGCGCCGGCTGTGTAGTCCGTATCTTTTGCGCTGTCCCGCCAGTTGATTTTAAAAGAGGTGTGGACGGGTGCACCAGAGAGAGCGCGTGCGCATCGCGCTGTTCACGTTGTCGCGCAGTTGTGCGGTGCCAAAGGAGAGGGCTGACGCTGACGAGCCGAGTTAATTCGCCCAGACAAAAGAGGGGGCTGTCTTGACCGGCGCTCGAGAATCAACGATAGATGGCGGCAACCACCCCTCCCAATTCGGAGGGAAATCCCCAATGCTCCGGGTACGGCCGTTTCAACTATATAATATATGCAAAGTCTGTCCGCGTTGAAGCCATTGGATTTTCGCGAGGTGAGATGTATTCCCCTCGAAAATTATATGATCGTGGTGTGTATAAACGGACAGACCACTTCCCGATTTGAAACGGGAAAACGTTCAGTGACATCCTTTGTCGGGAAAATAATACGCCGAGAATGTCATTACCCTGAGCCCGACGAGGTTAATCGACAGACGAACGTTGTGAATAAGGTACTATTCAACTCATCTGATAAACATCCGGTGAGGGAACGTTACAGGAAGGAAAACCGCTGAATGAACGTCTCTCCCCCCTACTCTGATCCATTTCACGGTCATGTCAATTTTCAGGGAGAGACTGCATGTACGCCCGGGATGCATTACCCACACGTGTGTGGGCAATGCATTGCAGGCAGCAACTGCAGTTGCTGCCTGCGAGTGGAATGAACGAGAACAAACGAAAGAGCTGATAATACGTCTGCCTCCATTAGCACTGAGCGGGACTATGAAATATCTCATAAGCGCACAATTAAGTGACAGCACCCTATACTGTTACCAAAAAAGGTGTCTTTTGACAATACACGGCGTCTGAGATACACCAAATAACTGCAGACCTGCGCGGATAACAGTTCCATCATCCGCATCCGATCCGCATCCGCATACTTCGTATCGGAACCGCATCCGACCAACACCTCCTAGACAGAAATTCGGAACCGCATCCGACCAACACCTCCTAGACAGAAATTCGGAACCGCATCCGACCAACACCTCCTAGACAGAAGGCCTCCGCACTCGTCATCACAGTCAGATCGACCGAGGCGTGAGATTGGGCACGAGCGCTGTGTCAGTGTTCGGCTGGGGCTTGTGTCCAATCAGCGCGTCGAAGGTCAGGCTCGGGCCCAATAGCCGAGTTAGCGCCTTCCGACTTTGATGACGTTTCA
This sequence comes from Ixodes persulcatus, assembly GCA_013358835.2. Taxonomy (NCBI): domain Eukaryota; kingdom Metazoa; phylum Arthropoda; class Arachnida; order Ixodida; family Ixodidae; genus Ixodes; species Ixodes persulcatus. Next base: position 616,534 of record JABSTQ010010781.1, read on the forward strand.
TAGAGGGAGAGGAGGCCATGCGGAGGCTTTCATTATTCTAGGTGGTGTTGATCCGATCCGCGATCTGCGCATTCATTTTACATCATAATATAAAGCGTAAAAAAATAAAAAAGAAGGAAGGAAAGTTTGGATTGTTTTGGGATGAATTGGAAAAACACTCCCCGGTAAATTTTCCGTCAATTCGGGTTTATTCGGAAAACTCCGAATGTCGAGGACAGAACGACAAAATAGAAAGCAAAAAATACGGTGTTTTGCAAATGAACTTTATAAGAGCGCAGGGTCTGTGGCCCTGAGGCGATGTCACTTCAGTATCCTTTGAAACCTAGAACTACTGACAAAGGGAGTTTGCCTTTTAGCACGTCGAAGTTCCTTCAGAACAACGGGTCAGGGTACCCGGGATTTGTTTATTTTGTTTTTGGATCTTTAAAATAAAAGAATACAGTAAAGACTCTGAATTTCAAAGAATTCAGAACCTGCCAAAAACTAGCTCAAATAAACCCAGAATTTTCAGCGAAAAATAAACTCCGAAAAAGACCCTCGAATGTCAAGAGAAGTAAACCCCGAAACCACGGAATTATACTTATAAGCCGTCAGCGTATAATAGTACAAAGAACTCTTTGAGTAAAAGTACGGTAAAAGTAATATTACCGTATTCTGTTTTATCGTATCTATAGTATAAGCGATCATCCTTCGAGAGGCACTTCGCGTCGCTGGGAAGATGATCGTAGTTATGAGATCGTCCTGGGAGTCTGCGACAGTCTGCCCAAAAAAAATGCGCTAAAAGGAAGGATATATTTTTTGTAACAGGCGTTTTAGGCACACGCGTATTTTCTAACCATGAAAGTCAATAAAGATTAGACTAATAGCAGTGTGGCATTTTCTTTAGATCAAACAATAAAAGAAGGAAGACCAGCGGAGCTGTACTCGATACACTGTGTGCTTCTTCGTCGTCGTCTGTTTTTCGCGCTGTTTCCTACGATGAATTCCCACCGACGCGCCCAACTATCCATTCTTCTATTATAGCTGGAAAGGTTGCCGCCATCTACGAGCGACGGCGGAAACCATACTGGTTGTGTGCTTGCCACCGTCGCTTATAGATGGCGGTAGCTGTCCAGGTAGGTTTGTGTCGACATACACGGACACGATCCTGGGGAACCTAGCCCTTAACAGCTCCGCTGTAAAAAGCAGGACAGCAAAGGCGGTCACTCACCGCAGCGAAGTACTCGTATATACGTGGTAACACGCGAGTACCGCCACTGGGAAAATATCACAATATTCAATAATGGCAGCACCTCCTATTGGTTTTAATTTTAAACAGAAACTGGCAAAAAAAAAAAAAAAAACGCACACATACGCCACGTTTTATTTGTCGAGGTGGCTTTTTCTACTTTGGTAAGGCTTGTACGTTTTGGCTTTTCTTTGCCCGAAGAACGTTTTCCGCTCTTTCACTGCCAAAAAAGCACACGCTTTACAGGTATGATTGATGCCCCTGCATTCTTTACTTTTTCTAGAGGAAACATTTTTTGGCGCGATAGAACGCTCTAAAGCGATCTTTGGTGAGAATCCAGTCTTGGCGTAAAGAACAATTTTCTCCCCGATTGGCATTTTTTTCTAAGGGAATAATTCGTTTAAAAAACAAATTCGATAATGCACTTCATAGTATCACTGACTTATTCACTAGACACTCTGGGGTCGCGCACGTTTACGGCGGCTTCGACAAAAATGTAGATCCGGACCCGCGGAAACCCGCATCCGATCTGCACCCGAAGCCCCCCGCGTCCGATCCGCAATCCGCCAAATCTGAATAATTTGTATCCGCATCCGCCAGTTGACTACGGATATTCGTGGATAATCCGCGGGTAATTCGCGGATATGCAGGGCTCTGCAGATAGCCTAAATGTGGATGTTCGGCAAAGAACAAATCGGCAATGATGCATGCGTCAGGTTATAAAAACGTAATTTAGGTGAGCCTTAAAAAAAAACAAAAAAAACTAAAAGGAATTTTTTTTTGTTGCGTTTTAACAGTCGGGTTGGGACAAGCGTATGAAGAAATTAATTTTACGCGAAAAAAAAAAATTAAGAGCAATATTGACGGCGCGAGACGCGATTTAGTCGGTATCAGCTCCTTTCTACTTGTTTTCTCTATTGGCATTTCGGGCGCGTGGAGGAGAGGTGGATCGGTTTAACCAAAGTTTAACCATCACGTTGTCGTTCAGGTGGAAAGAGCGTATGACCAATCCGTGACGTCAGACTTTGCTCGCAAAATTTAAAATAAATCTCGCGCCGCCAATATTGCTCAAAATTCTTTTTTTTTTCGCGTAAAATTCTTTTTTTTTTTTTTGTCACGCGTGTCCCAACTAGTGTTGTACACGTTCCTCAAAAAAAAAAAAGGAATGAAAGCTCGTTCCTCGTTTCTTCTGATTTATGGAATGCGTTCCCGTTACAAGTTCCATATATGAAAAAGGAACTCGTTTCCGTTACAGTTCAAAAACTGGAACGTTACATATACGTTACATTTGTATTTTACTGATTACCTTATTTGGTTAGATCAAGTAAAGTTTTCTTTTTTTTTATCTATCCCATCAAATGGGAACATACGAATTTGCATGTCGTGATGGAAGGGCACCAGGAGAAGAAAACAAGCGGAATCAGGGTTTTATTTGTTGATATATTCAAGTTTAAAAATCTCAGCTTTTAACCATACTCATGTTTGTGGTGAACAATTCAAACGAGCGAAATGTACTATAACCCCACATTGCACACCTCACATGTTTCAATCTAACAAAGTCCCTTGTACGAACTTAACAACAGTTGTTCCTCGATATTGCTGCCCGCAAGACGAACAAGTGAAGGAGAGGGTATGCTTTTGGAAGGTCAGTCTTGAAAACTACAGGTAGTTATTTGTGAAGGTTGGGTTCGTTGTTCAGTTTGAAGGTGGGGGACAGGGGGAGAAGGGGAGAAGGAATAAAGTTTAATTTTTGTGTATCGTTTAAGTGACCGATGTTCGAGATACAAGGGTGCGTTCGATGTCTGGTAACTACCTATTCTTTTGTTGTAACTGTAGGTCTCCTTATGAAAGTTCAGAAATGGCTGTAGTCGGCCTTAGATTTCTGGGTGTGTGAGGATTCGTGGAAGAAAAGAAAGTAGCTGAGTTTGAAACGTTCCTCTTTTCGTGCGACTAAAGGTTTTGCTTTTTGTACCGCAATCTCGGGAACTCAAAAAAGAATCATTGATGTCCACTAGCTCTCCTGCACCCGACTGCTACCAAGCGAAGACCACACAATATACATCCTAAGACAAGTAACCAAAAGGTTAACGAGTTAAAAACAATATTTTCGTAAAGATATAGTTTTTATACTTTTAAAAGTTCCCTCGTAGAAATAAAATAAAAATTACCCCACTGAACGAAAAAAAGGAACGCCGTTACTCTTTCCGTTCCAGTAAAAATGTAACGAGTTCCCGTTCCAGCTCCACCGATGTAAAATGGGACGGCGGCGTTCCTTCGTTCCTCCTAAAAGGAACGCCGTTCCGTACAACACTAATCCCGACCATATTGTTAAAAAAAACAAAAAAACATTTTTTTAGGGGTTTTTTAAGGACGCGTCCAAGCTGCAACGGGGATGTCCAAGTTGAAATGTTTTGCGTTACTGTTTTCCAATGTCTGCGTCAATGATTTTGAAAACGTGCGTTCAAGAAAAGGGAAACGTAAAATACAACCTAATGCTGCGAGCATCAAAAGCGAACACAACTTAGAAAATACTGAAACAACCACACAAAAACCTTCATAAAATCACAAGAGAAAATACAGCCTACCGTGTCAAAGCAAAGCAAAAATGAGTCGTACATCGTGTACATTATTAGACGATCCAAGAGAAAGTCTTGAGTTCGGGCCAAGCATGGAGGCAGCCGATCAGGGCGAGCGATACAAGGATCCCAGCCAATTACGAAGCTCAGAATAAAAGCGAAAAATGCGAACGCGTGCATGAGCAAATGAAACGTTACACCCATTGTCCCGGCGCACATTGCTTTTTTTTTTTTAATTGTCTAACCGTATTTTTAGCTTTTTCATTCGCTGGAATCTTTCTATTGCTTGCCGTGATTAACTGTCTCCGTGTCATTAAAAAAAAACAAAAAAAAAAAACTCGCAGATTAATTATTTTTTTTAGGATGTATGTACTTCATTCCTGCCCACGTATTCCGTCCGTTAGCGTCCTGTATATACCACGTCACAGCTCAAAGGCTGGTTGCAATTTCCCTTCTTCTTAGCAAGGTATCAAAGGTTCATTGCGGCTGCACAGCGCTTTGGTTTCATTAACCTCATCGGTGTCCGCCTCAAAATCCTGACGCCGTGAGTCTGCCTCGTAACCCAGGTTCCCAAACGCTTCCATCATTCAGAGAAATTTAATCAGGCCAAACGCTCCAGATTCGTTTTTGTCTTTGTTTTCTTTCAGCTGGATGCGCGCAAGGGATCACTCGAATAAGCTACAGCAAAACAATGCATAAAAGAGAAAAGCCAATCTGCTGAAGTACCCGAAAAACCTACCTAAATTCATTTATAAAAAAAAACGCAGCTGTTTTTTTCTTTTTTTTTTTGCGTGGCGTGTGGGAACGGGTTTTCAACGATTTATATTAATGCCGTTTTAAGCCGATCTGCATTTCCCTTTACTAATTAAATTTCGTTTTAGAGCGCGGCTCTTAGGCGCCCGTTTCCGGCTTGAGCGGCGTCGGCGTCGGCATAACCGCAAGCCCGAGACCCCCCCCCCCCCCCCCCCCCGAGGACTTCGGGAGGGCCTCGGGTTCCTTCGGGAGGACCTCGGGAGGACCTCGGGTTTCTTCGGGAGGACCTCGGGTACCTTCGGGAGGACCTCGGGCACCTTCGGGAGGACCTCGGGAGGACCTCGGGTACCTTCGGGAGGACCTCGGGTTCCTTCGGGAGGACCTCGGGTAGCTTCGGGGAGGGGGGGTCACGTGACCCCTTGGAGGTCACGTGACCCCCCCCCCCCCCCCTTTAGTACTCTTCCCTCCTCCTACTCAAGAGCTGCGCTCTAATTCGGCGTTACAGGGAGTTGTAAACGGCTTTCACTTTTTTTCATGCCAACTGGTTTAACGTAAACCGCCGTCTTAGTAGGATTTTCCGGTAGGATTTCGTCTTTCATAAAACAATTAAATTATATTGTTATTCTTTGTAGCAATATCATCCGCACAATATTCGAATCTTTAATCCTCCGCTGCACAATTCAATTGTAAGCAGAGTCCAACTGCTCAGATTGCACCTGCAAAACAAACAGCGTTTTCATTGGCAAGAGCGGAAGCTCCGACGTAACGTCGGGCTAAGAGAGCCATCCCAGTTTTTGACTACTGTTTCAGTAAAATGAAGACAAGATTTATGGTATTGATTCTCCGACGATGATCCTTGCACGCTCCATATTTTAAACCATGTTAATCGAAATCGGTAATAAGTCGACGCCCGCGACGTCACGACAGGATGAGCCACGCACACACGCGTAATTTGACGCGAAGTTTCGTATCGATGTTCATAATTGATTTAACGAATATCGGGGCGTCTTTTAATCAGTTAATTATCGCTTACGACTATATTTTGGCCATCTCTACGTGACCAGCGCAAAAACTTGGTAACTTCGGTCATTGTATTCGCCTCGTTTTTAACCAATATAGGCTTTTCAATTTTGCGCACGGAAATCGCACATATGCTATCGTTCGAAAGCATATTGCAATTTATGAGCAGTAAATGTCTTCATCCGGTTCGATTCTTGAAAAGAGAGCGGAACAATATTCGGGTGTTAAAATGTCCGTCTAATTTTCTATTCTTTTTTTAGACATTTGTTTTAGCCGTAACACCCAGAGTTTTCTTTTGTTTCGAGATCCGCAAATTTCGAAAATCCCCACTTTGATTAACAAGGAGCTACGATTCGGCCATCCCTGCGCTCAAACGGGGAAATTTTCCACGCGGCCTATATGCCCCCAAACACAGTATATGTTCACTACGGGGCTGTGGTCCGCATTCTCCGTTTCGCTTGAAGTACGACCGCAGTCGACGAATTCCGACGGAGCCAATCAAGGAGAGCCGAAAGCGCATCGTCACGGCGCTCGTGGTCTTTGTATGCTCCGACTAAACCAATCAAAGAAAAGTGCAGGATCGCGGCGCATTCATTGTGCGCATTCATTGGTTCAATCGGTGAAAGCATACCGCCGTGACGACTGACACACTCTTGGCGGTGGTTGATTGGATCCATCACTATAGCGTCGGCTGCGGTAGCACTTAAAAGTGAGAGAGAGTATAATGCCCCATTCACACGATCGTAAAAGTACATTTAGCTAACTGACTGGGTTCAATCCCCGCCCCTGCCCGTTTCGACCTGGATGAGCATCGTACCGGCGTGCGGTCGTGTATCACTACGGCGTGATGCATTGTAAAGACCTCAGGCTAACGGTTGTATACTGCACTGGCTAAATTGCTCATCTACAGCTGGGAGACTCTTTGCCCGCTGAGGCAGACCAAGTTCTAGGCTGTATAAACACAGACAACCTTCTTTTTTTTTTTTGGGGGGGGGGGGGGGGGAGGGGGGCTAAGGGATTTTTATTTTCTGCGGCAAGTCAATTCACGATCCCTCGCGCGTGGCGTGTGCTCGCCACCCGAGAGCGCGGGCCGATTCGCCAATTGCAAAGGGGCGTAATTACAGCCTGAGTCCACGAGGAAAGCACGCAAAAAAAAAAAAAAAAAAAAAAAATCAGCTTTTATTTATTTTATTTTTTGTGTGAGTTTTACCGCAATTTAAAGTTGTTATACAAAATGTGAAAAAAAAAAAAAAAAAAAACATTTCCGAGTCTTGTAGCGGGTTGCGAAGAACGTTGCGGGACAGTGGAAACCATCTACGGAAGCTCCCTATTGCGAGCGCGCGCGCTCCGTCAACACCACCTGGAATAGTCAGTGTATGCACTAGAGGAGGAGGAGGAAACTTAATTAAAAATAAAAAGGCCCCAAGTACAGGGCCAGGTGTGCGCTAGAGTTTTGACGCCATATCAGATTGAGATCGAGCGAAGACGGAGATTGCGCACGAGCGCTGCGTCAGTGTTCGGCTGGGCCTGGGGTCCAGTCAACGCGTGGAAGAACGCTCGGCGTCTGGTTCAGGTTCGAATGCCGAGTTGGCGCCATCCGACTGTCATGACGTCGGATGGCGGGGACAGGCCTTGATGTAGGTGGTGTTGGCTCGGTCCGTAAACAGATGCCTCACAAAACAACGGGTGACAAGAGATTGCGGGGAAAATCGCCGCGCAATTGTGTTGCTACGTCAAACGTACTTGGTTTAGCGCTAGTAACCTACAGGCATTTTCTTCTCGAGCCGTGCCTCCAGGTCTCTCCACTCCTCTCCGCCCCATTGACTTCCCCCGTCGGGTCGGCCCGTGTTCACAGAGCATGGCGAATGACGGGCTGCGGCCGGTCACGATCTCAATTTTCCCGCTGAATTTAGCGGGTAAACTGAATTTGTGTGTCGGGCCCGTGACGTAAATTTTCCCGCTATTAATTTGAGTATAGGTCACGTGACATCATGTAACATGACGTCAATTCTTTCGCTAAATTTAGTGGGGAAACTGAATCTCTGTATAGGTCACGTTACACGAAGTCATGAGACATCATTTTCCCGCTAAATTTAGCGGAGAAGCTGAATTGGTGTTGAGGTTACGTGACGTCGATTTTCCCACTAAATCTAGCGGGCAAACTGAAGCCATGTGACGTCACAGGCCGCGGCTTCACAAAATCTGAGCAACTACCCAAAAAATGTTTCACGTTAAAAAAAAAAAAAGTGATGGCGAAATAAAGTGTATACTTACAAGATTGAGGGCTTTCTCGGAGTCCATACTGTCTTCATCCTGACCCAGGTCACCCGTGTCTTGACTAGTTGCACTGTCTTGTGTGTCGTTCGAGAGGTCACCGTTCATCCCTGGATCTGCAAAGAGCACAACGAGCGCAGCCTTGAGATACGGGTCCGCGGTCACTGCAAAATTCGAGCGAATCCACCGAAGCAAACATCCCAAGGTTACCAGATCTGGCAGGAGAGAACCGCCGAGCCACCTTTTGGCCCGGCTCCCTCCATCTTGGGGTCGCATCGGCACTGTCCCAAAACTCCATCCCTTCCTCCCCTAGTCTCCCAACCCTTTCGGGAGAGGAAAGGAGGCCGCTCATCGGACGCGGATCGCGCGTCTCCGAACGACGTCACCACGACAGCCACCCCTTGCACGTTAACACATCCTACCTCGGAGTACACCCCCGGGTAAACCAGCGGGCATCTTGCGCAAGTGAGCCTTACCTGCTCCTTCCGACTCACCAAATACTTATTTTTTCTAGTCTCTCAGGCGCGAACTCGAGTTGCCGCAGCTGCAGGGCCCCGTTCGAAAACAATCGAGCCACCGCGCATCTACATACCGTGTCACACATGCGCGAAAACAAGAGATAAAAAATGCCCGAACGGGCCTCTACACCGCTTTGGTAGAGGCTTCATTAAAATTGCCGTAAACAGGATTGAAACAAGTGGCGTGCGAGCGACCCTGCACTAACGATGCGGATGTAGCGGGGGCCGAACAGCGCGCGGAACGATGCAAAAGCCGAGATGTAAAAGAGCATTGAGCCGCTTTGCAACAAATGCAAGCTGCTAATTGGCGCCCGCGGATGTCGTCGGAGGGCGGCGGCCCGCGCTTGATCACTCCCACCGCGCGTGGCGGGAGGCACTGGAGGAGAGGTGCCCAACCTCGTCTGACGAAATGCTCGCAGAAGGGACCGAACTCGCAACAGCAAAATCGCACCGAGACTATTCGTATTCCTATAAGATGTCGTAAAATTACACGTGTGAAAAAGAAAAGAAACAAAAAAGCTGCCGTCGGTTTGTGTTTAATTTTCGTTACGCATATGGTGTTACGGTGACGCGTTTGGGAGCGTCAAGATTCCCGATAAGTAAATCCGGTGCAGGAAGATTGAGCGCAGAAAGACGCCGTACGCCGATGTAAGTGGACCCGGTAGGGGGCGTCACTGTCGCTTTGTACGTAGTTTGGCGACACCGGGCCAATACCGCTTATACTCGTATTTATTTCAAAAAGCACAATAAAGAAAAAAACCGGCTTCTCGCAGAGCCTTACTGATTCCCCTTTCATGTGTTGAACCAAGATATATACAGGCGCAACTTACATTGCGCCACCGCTGCCGGCATGCATCGTGGGAACTGCCATAGCTCCCTATATACTGACAAAGCCTGGCAGATCGCCACGAGAAGCGGCCGCCGAAATGGAAAAGGTGGAGCGACAGACAACGGATGAGAAGAGAGCCACGTGACTGGCGCCCCGCTGCGGCAAGACGCCGAAACACACTTCTCCCGAGCGAACAAGTGTGTTGCGAGTCCTCGCCGCTGCAAAAGTTGTGCGCTGACGTCCAGGTTCCCCGAGAAATGGCTCTTTGATGCTCTGTGCTACCAGATCCTCGCGCTCCAAATCTTTGTGAGTATAGGGGCTTTGTGAGCATAGAGGAGGCTATGGAACTGTAATCTTTCTGCTCGCGCGACAGCCCCGCTGCGGGTCTGCGCGAGCAGAGCACAAGACGACACGTCTCCTGCACTGGCGCACCTGCTTCCTGAGAACTATAGTCATGGCGGCGTCACGCATGCGTGGAACGCTTAGTAATATCCGTCTATTAGGAACACACTCGGGACTCCTAGAAGCAAATCAGTGAGTCACCAAATCAAATAAAGAAGGTCCTAAAATCAAATCAACGAATTAAGCAAATTAGCATTTGGTAAGTAGCTATCTGCAAGTTCCTGAATCAAGATAGCCAGCCGCTTAATCGAAAATCAATAAATATTGGGGAAACAGCTTTCGGTGGAGCCGCAGTGTACACTCGGAAGCGCCACGAATGGCGTAAACGTAAACTAAAGAAACAACGCTGCGCCTTGCAACAGTCGACTGAGGGAGGAGTGTGCAAACTCTAAGGTTGGACAACACTTCGACGACGGCTCAGTGGAGGGACGGGAAAGAGCATTCCGTTCGAACGCAATTATGCCATGAGACATAAATTCGCTCATTCGGATGCCCTTAGCACAGTCTCCCGTGACGCTCAACTTTTCGCAAGCACGCATTTGCCGAATAAGCGAGCCTCGATCTAAGCCGTCTCTTTCGTCGCTTCTCTGAGTTCTCTCCCTGCAGGACCCAAGACACAACAATAGAGGAAGAAGAGTTAACCCTGTTAATGAATCAACAATGCGAGGAGGTGACTTCTCGTCCTGGTTGGTAAATCGGTTCGAATGCTGTCAATATATATGCACTTACAAAGCTTTCTTCCCTGAACCTTTTTATTCGACGTCATTAAAAAAAAAAAAAAAGAAAATCCCCCTTTTCTTTTTTTTTTGCTTCTCAAGCTTTAAAGGGATTATCCGGTCAAATTTCGCATTCATGAAAACATTTAGACCTCATTGTCAATGGCTGTAGGAGCATCTTCCACGACAAATCTGAATTCTGTGTGCTTCCCTGGAGGAGTAATTCTATTTTAACCCAAGCGTGCATAAACGGCGTTTTCCTCTTCCACCTTCAGGGAAGCGGAGTTTCTGAGGTAACATCAGGCAAAGAACGCGCCGAACTGAAGTGCACTTCGAATTTTGTCCTCCGCGTGAGCGGTACGACGTGGTTCACCCTCGCGGCTCTGCCTCGCTGCTGCGCTAGATATTTCTTTTTTTTTTTTTTTTTTTTTTTAGAATGAAAGGGTATTTTCGTTGTGCGGTTGTCACGCTCCACACTTCTCCGCGACATTTACGGTGGCGAGTAATATGGAATGCTGCGGTGCGTCAGGAGCACTGTGTTCCCACGGAGGAATGAGGCATAGGATATGACAATTGCAAGACTGGTGTGACGTCACGTCAGGCATATGGGAGTGCAGCCGTTGATACTTGCGAAATTCGGCATGGAGTTTCGTTCAATTATCCGTCGTTGATTACACTAAATTGGAGCGCTGTTTAATGGAATAAAAATGGCCTATGTTAACCATTAGGCTCCCACCAGGTAACCATCACGAAATCTTAAGAACTTCCGGTTTTCACCGGACAATCCCTTTTAAGCAAGCTTAACACGTCATCTCTGGATTCAATACCTTCGCTCAAAACTCCGTAAATGATTAAACAAAAAATATACTCTTAATATTTTTGTTCTGCTCTTTCCCGCGCTACCTGACCACTAAACATTCCTCCGAAAAAAAAAAAGAAAAAAGAAAATGCGACGAAGTCGCGACTATTGCATTTTCTATAGTGTATAACCGGAACCTCCCGCTAATTATATATTTACGACATTCTACTTGATACTAAAATGAAGGCATACACCAGTGTTCGGGGTTTCCACGAAAGCTTCTTTATCGCGAAATGGCAAAGAACTCCTCATGTGTGCATTCCGATCGATGCGTGGCTGTACTGTGACTCACCTACGATGAACCGCAGGGGAAGTTTCGAGCCATCGAAGCCAGGTTCAATGACGTGAGAGTGCAACTTGACCTTAGGGAGGGGAAGGGCGTCACTGCGCCCTTCCCTGCACGAGGTCACGTGATACGCTCACAGTGCTGGATTGGATCAGATGGCTCGTAGAGTCACCTGTGGTTCATCCTAAGCTGAAACGGAGTATACGTAGAGCGGAGACCGAGAAAATAAATTAAGGTTCTGGAGAATTCGGCAGTCTTAAAATCCGCGCTAACTGCGCGGAGATTGGGACAAATAATATACCGAGGACTCCAAAAGAGAGAGAGAGAGATGCTACCGCTTACTTCTTGATTCTTGCGATTTTATCGGTCGTAGCACATTAGTTGTATCTCCCACCGGGAAATAACTTCTGAAAACTAAGTTAGTTACTGAATGTCGGTCGCTTTCCCGCCGCGCGTGGAACATTTTTCGCCAGAGTATCAGTCCCGAACGAAAGAAACACGAACGACGGAGCACAACCCCTCTAGTCCCTTCATGTTTTAAAAGTAGCGCAAGGCGCGTCGATGCACGAGGCACGTGCATCGTGCAGCCCTTGGGAAGATCATGGCGGCACAGCGCAGCACTGAGCTTGATTTCAGACGCCATGTTCTTCCCAGAAGTGGCACGCCGCACGTGTTTCGATCATTTCCACAACAATGAATGGCGCCACTTTTCCTAGGGTTGAGGGGCTTTAAGCCTCTCGCCCTGGTCGCGCCACTCAACGGTCGTCAGCGGACGCTCTCGCGTAGCCTGTGATACGCTTCGAAAGTATTAGCCCCGTGCGCGACCGAAAGCGTCGCTGTGGTCGGCCTTCCACTATTGGCCGAACGCTGACTATGACGTCGGAAAGGGGATTTATCATCGACGGAATAAGAGGAATGAATGAACTTTAATTTTGACGGTGTTGGCAGTGTTCCTTTGAGAGCGCAATGATTTCAAGCTTCCACCATGCTAATAACAAACCCCATCGAACTTGTTGTTTGCAAGGTAATGACGTCACAAGGGGGAACCACAGGAGGGCGCCACCAAAACTTCTCGCCGCTAATAGGGACGGTGCAAAGTGACCGGCCATTTCGATAAACAAAATTAGCGCCTCTTTCATCGGATCCGGCGCGAACCGCGAAGTTGGCGATGCGCCTTCCGAATGCCGGTGATGGCAAGTCAAGATCGGCCTCAGATTGATATTACAGCCACACTACAATTTGCGCAGAAATGTGCGACCTATAAAAGGTTATTTTTGTGTGTCATCACGGGCCATTCGAAATAACCGTGCCACATTGTCAACATGGCGAAGGCTCGGTGACTAGCGGCGCATGTTGTAATAAACAGAAGTATATCGGCGCGAACTCTATTCACTGAAAGGGCAGGCCACTTGGCAACGGCACTTCTCTCGAAGCGAATCACCGGCTTTGTACGAGCTTCTGCTGACGACGGTTGAGTGGTGCGACGAGCGCGAGAGGCTGTCGCTCAATCGCTCGCGTTTCTTTATTTTTTTTTTTGTTTATGTATTTTTGACGTGTTTTTGGAGAAAATAAAAACGGTTTGAATATATATAAAACGGTATATTTATCGGAAAAAAACAACAACAAAACGCTGTACAGAGGAAGACAACTACTGCTGTTAAATTAGTGCCAGGTGTCAGATGAATACCCTTTTCCGCGACGTCTTGTCGACTCGAAACAATGCAGGATTCGATCGAGCGCGTTTGGTTGAATAAAAAGAAAATGAAAAACATCAGCCTGTAGGCTGCTCTCAATAGTAAGGAAATCACTAGCGACTGGAGCACACAATGGGCAGTACTTTTATTCAGAACAATGATGTACGCCCTTGCATATGACTCTCGTTAAAACTTGCTAAGCCCGCGCAAACCACAGCATCCACAAGCGTTCCAAAAAGAAAAAAAGAAAAAAAGATCACTGTTGGGGAGGCAACAGAAAAGTTCGCTTGAAACTGAAATTAGGCACGCAGGGAGAGCGTATACCGACGTTCTAGGCCTAAGAGGTGCATGGAATTGTGCGTGTCGTCACAGAATCGTTCCTCGTCTTTCGGCACCGTAGAGCCCGCGAGTGGCGGTGGCAAATGAGCACTGGTAGTTCACAACCCGAGGACTTTTTGTCCTCTGCATAACAATGTCCTTCTTTTTTTCTTAGAAAAAAAAAAAAACAAGGGTAAAAAGGGCGAATTTAGAGATTGATTATTCGAGTTGTGTCGTGCTCTGACGCCGTTCAACGGAAACTCGTGCATGTAAAAACTTGAGGTCACCTAACAGGAAAATATGAGATGTGCACAAACGTGAGTGGCATGCCTGCAAGCTGAATCGCGCAGTCTTTGCTTCCCTTTACACTTGAGGTTTCAGAACGTTCTGACACTCTCATTTGTCACGCGGAGTAGAGCGTCGAGCGTTACAAAGGCGGCCCAGCGCAGCGCACACAGATACCGATTGGTCGCAGATAAAGAGTTCATGCTCGTCGGCCAATGAAAGGCACACGATCTGCGCTACACCTTTTATAAGGATTTCCGTTGTGCGCGGACAAACTGAGGGAGAGGAGTAAACGACAGCACGCGGAGATGTCAGAACGCCGAGCTCTGGTTTAAGTGATTAGTGGGTATACGCTAAAGCTATAGCAGCCTTTCACTCCACTGCACTCGTCGAACGCGTTCGAACACTGAGCGCCGGCCTCATGGCGTTTGGCTCTCGCATACGAAAGCACTGAAGATGTAACTAAACGCGGGAAAACACGAAAAACCTCCGACCAGTCGTGACGTCATACTAGGATCTCTGGGCCGCCAAGCGCGTGTCGCTCGTGTGGGCAGCGCGTGCAATTACAAGTATGCCAGGTGCACTTTTCCGCACTGACGCCAGTCGTGACGTCTATTTCTGACCTTTTTGAAAATAGCAGGATTGCACGTGCATAGCTTTGACAGGTGCTGAAGATGCGCGAAAGCAGGGATTCCGAAAACTACTAGTATGACGTCACACCCCGGGGAAAGAGGGGCTTCGGCGGTACTTTAAAAATTAATTTCCGCAGCCTCCGTGCACCAAATTGAAAAATAATCTCGATTTTCGTGATGCTGGAGGCCCACCGCCGCTGCATTTTCCTACCACTTCTAGTTCTAGTTCACTGTAGTTTAAACACAGGAATAGTGCTATTGTGATTGTGCAGGCGAAACGTGGCAAAGTAGCTGTTCAAGGTGGTCGATGAAAACGTCTAGCGCCATTCCACAGAGACATTCTGCCCCTCCCAAAAAGGGTCACTGCTGTCTTCAGCTTTGTTCTGACCGAGCATTTATGCTGGAGTTTATCGGGCTGTGATATAGCGAATCTCACCCAGCGGACGTTTCATGTCGTTAAGTTCGCTGTCCTCGAATGAATGTATGAGCGGAACGTTTAAGTCACTGTGGCGGGCAACAGTAGCCGTGTAACGCCCGTTCCGCGACGTCAGGTTAAATGAACTTCGATACGTCACCGAAACCCTCGGACTATTCGCGACTCCAGCGAACTATTCGCGACTCCAGCAAAACGGACGCCGCCAAGCGGGAAAACCGGGAACCAGCCGGACCAGGTCGCTCCGCGCCCCTCCGCGTCTCGTCTCTGGTGGCTTTCGCGGACGCGTGTTGTAGGCGCGGTGGCGAACAATGTAATTTGACGAAGGCCCGAAAATTTCTTAAGTTTGCCTGAGTGCTCATTAGTGTGGTAAAGCCTCAGTAGATTGTTTCCTTCCATCACGTGTTTGAAAGCCCGTTCACTCCACAACACACGGACGCGTGCTTTCGATTTCTTGGATGGGGAGGAATCACGGAAAAACATTTTGATTTCTTGTCTGTCTCGAATCACATTCAAAATGACGACTACTTGGTAACTGACAAGAACAGTGGACTGAGGACGACAGACGAGGTGTTTCACTAGAGGGAACACCAATGTTGCAGTCAAGTGAATGCGAAGGTTCGATAGCTGCTTTTCCTGAGTTTGGTTGTGTTCGATTAGCTTCAAGTTTGAGCCGTCCACGCCGGTCGGTGCGTAGGCTATTCATCTTGGCTGCTTTTCCCCGAAAAAGCCTCTGGACCACACTGAAGGAGTGGGGCTGATTTCGCAATTACTTGATTCAGGAAAACCTGCTCGCTGCATATGATTAATGAGGGAAATTATCTGCTTTCAAAAGGTGGGGAACGCGTCTCGCAAAGTTAGAAGCTGTCACGGCATTATGATCTATCGCGCCTCCAATATTTATATTACACCTCCGTCGAAGCCAGCAGCAATATACGTCTACATCGCTCAGGTTGACCGGCCACAAAAAATACTAATTTTCTCCGTTCAGGTTTCGAAGTCAAGTTCAATGCAGAGAGGTTCTGCGTGAATCTCCGATGAAGACTCTCTTCAGTTTGACCGCATTCGTCTCCGTGCTACCGGCTAGAACCATTTGGCTAAGTTTAAGTAGTATCTCTCTATCTGTGAAATATACTTTTATTCAGCAGTTCACCTAATAGCTAGTTAACTAAGCTCATATTTCAACCCGGAGAATATACTAATATCGCTTTAGTGGGACATAGTAAGTCAAAATGACTTCTCGATTGCTACTAAGACCTGAATTGAAATACGAGTATCAGCTGCTTAGTATACGGCGCCAGCGGGTTAACATGCTCCTTGGCTCAAGAAGCGCTTGCTTAATTTTCGTAATTTTCCTGCAGCCTGTGTTGTTGACCGAGGAGACGATCGTCTCCTCGGTCAACAACAGTCGACTGGAGCTGTTTCTTAAAGGTATACGCACGAAAGCTCGATTTCGCGGACAGATAAGTCGCATGGTCGAGGCATGCGAGTTAGCTGAAAATTACTCTCGGTGGAATAATTCTGTAGTCATCGCCGCTTTCCTTAGATGATCAAAACTGATTAAGAGTCTATTACCGTCTCTCCGGAGCCCATAGTTTCGGTTTTGAACGAAATCTCCGAAACGAAAGTTTGGCATGAAAAGAACAAAAAGCACCGGGAAAAGAAAACTATGCTCTGCAAGTTTATGTGCACCGGCTACACTTAACCGTCTCAGTTCAAATATCTATAAAATTGGGCATTAAACAAAAGAAAATCTGTTAAACTGAATGCGCCACCCGTTCAGGCGGACCGGCGGAGCCGACGCGACCTGGACTCAGCCGCCATGTTTGTTTGGTGGTGGCGCCCCCTATAGGTCGCTGGAGTCGCGAATAGGGGGCGCAAAATAGGGGGTCAGGCAAAATGGCGGACGAAAGGAGGTCGTTTTCGTCGTTCAGCACGCGGACCACCATAAATGTCTTGCACTGTAGCGTAAAATCGGTGTTACACATGAAAGCATAGCGATTTTTCGACGGTAGATACCTTCTTCTAGTCAATGCGTAGGAATGACACGGCGGAAGCATAAAAATAATTACTGGAAACGATATTTGTTTCTATGCTGCCTACGAGTACCAAGCAGCGATAGCAGACGACAGAGTCGAAACGACCTCCTCTCATGAGCTTCGCGGCGTCGATTTCGCTGGAGTCGCCAATAGTTCCACAACTAGCCCGAGTCCGTACCCTAAGATCCGGCGCAGCGTACACGACGAAACAACTCAGCCAACCCCATGCTCCGCGCATGCCACGTGACTTCCACGTTCCACGCTCCGTATAAGTCGCTCAACCGGAAGGTCATGTGACAAGCTGTGAACTTTCAAGTGGCTCCGATCACTAATACTATCTGCTGCGGTCCATTCGTAGGTGAAACGGGTTAAAATATTAACTTTTAGAAGATAAAAAAAGAAAAAAAAAAACAGGACAAGCTTTTTTACAAAGTCTAACATTACTTCCACTATAGAAGAGCGAATGCACGAGAGAAGGCGAGCGGAGGAGGGGAAACCATCATCTGCGCAGTGGCAAACACTGTACTAGGGGAATACAGGACACTCTCCTCATTTGCAGTAGACAGAACGACGGCCGCGCCATAAACCACCCCTGGTGGAGTGGTTTATTTTGCGACGCCCTTTCCCCCACTCCCCCTTGTCTCGCCGCGAGAGCACGTGAAGGCGACGCCTCGGAAAGCAGTGCCGTTGACGGGGTCGCTGATGCGAAGACGGTACCGCCGCCGCCGTCACGCGTGTTTCCGGAGATCTTCGTTGTCGACATTTTCGATGTATTCTCGGGGAGTGTCCCGTATTCCCCTATAGTCACGGCCGGACTGGATTCGAGCACCTAGTATCCCTAGTAAAGTATTTAGCAGTAGTTAGAAGCTTGGAATAGCCCGCGCCTTGCGCCTGCAAGCAACGATAAGTGCCATCCTGTGGCAATAAAAAAAAAAAAAAGGAAATCCCTTTAGTCTCCAATGTTACGTGCAGCATTGTGTGAGTCTCAGTGCTCGAACTCTTCGCGTGCACAGTGTTTTACAGCGCACCTCTTTCGCGTGGGGCTTGTCACTTTTGCCTGAATCCAGGTTCCGTTATAGACCCTTTTCTTTGGAGACGCCACCAGGCGGTGCTCTTATCTTTTACATCCCAGGGAACTTCCGGTTCATAGAAAGAATGAACGAAGTCCGTCTTAACACCACTGTTTGAAACGTCAATGAAACATTTAACCACCAATTCTCCTGGTGAACGCCAAAAGAACCTAGAAACGCGAGATCTGTTCAAGTGTTTTGAATATGCTTGTAAACTAACTTGCCCCTCCAAGACGTTAAATAGTACAGCCGAAGGCCCTCGCTAAATCTCCAACTTTGTTGTCCGTGTAGCATTTATGCTTTCTAGTACTGGTGACACAAAAAGGCTCGACAGGCTTGCAAAGACGGAGCAACCGGAAATCGCTTGGGACGCAAGCAGTGGTTCATGTTTGTAAACAGCAAAAGGGTCCTATAGACGTTTCCAAACATGGGTCCCCGACTAGTTCCCCATGCGTGCAAGCACGTGCAACATGCGCATGAAGATAGATTTGACAGGCTGGTACTTGCACGTGCTTGCTCACACGACCAAGAACACGACGGGGCCATATGCCTTGTTTGCAATCGTCTATAAGGATGAGACGAAATGGCACTCACATTCGGCTAATCCTAACGAAAAACTCCTCGTCGCTTGTAAAGGCGACGTCGATTCCTGAACCATCGTCATGTCTTCTTACTGAAGTACGGAAAAGGACGCCAGCAAAGCATGAGCCTTGTCAACAAAGCTCCGCATCGGTAACTTCCCGGGGGCGGTTTGGAAACCTAGAGTCAGGAAAAGCGAAGTCGAAATCTGCGGCACAGACAATGAGAGCGAGGAATCCAAACTGGCTTTCTTCTGTCCCTCGTGAAAAGGCAACGGGGTTTACGATGAATTCCCTGGAGAGATCTTTCTTTTCATTTTTGTTTGCTCGTCTCTTCACGTGCCCGGAGCACCGGGTGGCCTAACAATCACTCGTCAAGAACAGATGCATTGTGTTCTGCATGACGCGTTATTTTGCCAGAGATGCCGATACTACTAATGTTCCAGCAAGCGTACATAGGTGCCCCACCCCACCTACGCCGCGCAGACAATGGAAATCGAGCAGGCTGCTTGCGCGTCGCCATTTAAAACTTTTCCTTCCAGGGTGATGACATTCACTTAAGCAGCAACACACATGCTTTGGCGTCCTTCTATTTACTGGTCGCAATAGCCTTTATAAACATGTCTGCTCCTACCAATGTCGACGTGTGAGGCACCATTTTGTCTCGCAAAAGGTTTTAGCTTTTCCAAACGCCATCGTCCCACTCTTTGCCAGCGATATTTGTTTGCCAGCGCGTGCCGGTACACAAACAGGAAAACGGAGTTGCCATTTTGCTTTTTTGAACGGCGCTAAATGAACTTGAAGGCTCTGTCGAGGTTATGACCGGGGTCCACGTCGCCAAAAACCAGTAGCCAAGAAAATGACCTTTCGGGGGCGCGCAGAAAAGGAGCAACAAGCACGACTACCGCAGCCCTTACCGATATCATTGGCTTTGAAAGTGATACCTGATTGAATTGTTTCTATTCCGAGCAAATCCTAGTGAAAGTTACGAGAGTGAGCAGCCAACAATACGAGAAGCGGCGCACAGCGCGCGGGGTCGGGAGAAAACGTCAAGTGCAGCTGCGGTGACGCGAATGCGACTGTAATAGGGCGGGCCAATCCCGCACACTCAACCCAGATACAAAATCCTCCCATCATGATTCGATGCACTACGGTCTCATCCATGTAAAATAAGGCGGTGAACCATTAGTCAAAATTCCCAGCTCGCGAAAAAGGCGGCCTGCATGGGGAGCACGTCAATAGCACCAAGATCACGTTCGGACGTCAAACGACCGAGCTCCATCACCATGCCAAGTGTACAGTCACGCTAGTAAGTGTATTTTAAAGACCTTCGGGTACAAAAAACAATCCGCAATAATCGTTGCAACAATTTCCAAAATATTAAGGCGGACCGGTGAAACCGATTCATGTGAAACCAAATTTTCAGAAATTTCCCAACTGGCAAGTTAGTGCGAGGCCAACATCAGCGCTGGATTAAGGGGGGGGGGGGGGGGGGAGGGGGGGCTAAGGAGGCTGCAGCCCAGGCCCTCCATCCTTAGAGCAGAAGAAGGGGGCCCCCTTGCCTTGGCGTATTTTTTTATTATTATTCCCGGATAACAATTGCGGAGGGGGCAGAGAAAAAGTCGGGAAGTCTGACAGCGTCCTCCCCCTTCAATTCAATGTGGATTCAATGCGGAGGGAGGGGGGGGGGGGGGGGGCAACAGGGGCTTGAGCACCCGCTGACATTTTACAGGGGGTGCTGGGCAATATGCTGAGCCCCCGTGCATTTGGCTCAAGGCCTCCCTCTCCCCCAGGGCCCCAGGGGCAGTCTTGGGCAGTACTAGTTACTAGTAACGCGTTACCAGTAACTAGTTACTTTTTCCGGTAACTTTTACCTGTAACGCGTTACTCTTTAATACTGGTGACTTGTAACTGTAGCACTGTTACTTTTTTATTGGGTAACTGTAACTGTTCAGGCCGTTACAGTTACTTTTTTATTTTACTATATAAATTGAACCCACTGCCGCGGACATGGAGAAATTGGCATCTTGAAGTATTTTTCTCCAAACTTCTCGCTGACAAAAAAAAAAAAAAGAAAGCGTGGCTACGCTATAAACAAACAAAAACAGCCTGGTTCAGCCCACGACCGAGGATGTACGACATTCGAGTCAGCACGAAACCGGGAGATAAAGGAAGCGGCGCCAGCGGTGGTAGGGGCGGCGTCTGTTTCACCGACTGTGGTTCACTCTTCTCTCGTGCGTACCATCTGTGGGTGTTGGTGGTCGTGCAATTTCTCCGAGTATTCCGTCTGGGCTATGTCTGGGATATGTCCGTGCTGTCGTTTTTACTACCAGTCGTTTGTCGTTTCCTCATCCCTAATAGATTTCAAGAAAGCCGTCCCCGAATTGTGCAGAAAGCCGGCGCTTGTTTAATTTATTATTTCTCTTCGAAGCCGCTCTAGTGAACACGACTTCCACAGTTGGCGTTTCGGACATAGACGCCGCGGTGGTCGTCGCACACTCGTAAAGCACCTGAAGCTAATTGTCCCCTTTCCGCCTATATTCTTTGGAAGCTGCTTGACATGCTATGTTTAGGCCTGCTTCCGAGTAAATACCAGAATCTAATTATGTGACCATCTCTGTCCTCATTCGTTTCGGAGTGAAAAATAAACCAAAACGTTCACTGACGCGGGCCGATGACAATTTTGAAAAACGATTGATTTTAAGTTATAACAATTATTGCATATAAATTATGCACATCAAAATGCTGAAACGGCGAATGACGCAAAAAAAAATGTAACAAGAAAGTAACGGCGTTACTGTTTTTGCAGTAACTGTAACTGTAACACGTTACTTTTTGAAACCGGTAACTGTAACTGTAACAGAGTTACTTTTTCTCTCTAGGTAATTGTAACTGTAACACTGTTACTTTTTACTGGTAACGTGCCCATGACTGCCCAGGGGGCGCCGTGCTGAACCCCCAAAGGAGGAACAAAACAACAGAACTCAGAGGAGCCTCTGGGCCCTGGCTTTCTGACGTTGTGCCTTCCCCCCCCCCCCCCCCCCCCCGTTTTTTTCTTTCTTTCTTCAACGAGGAAACAGGGATGACACAAAGTTTTCTAGACGAGCTGGTGTTTGTGAGCTCGTTGTAGAAAACTGTGCTAGAGCAACAAAATGTAAGCGTTGCCTCCCACCCTCCTTGTCGAAGGGAGCAAAGCTGTCCACGCTGGCGATCCCTTTGAGGTCTCTTCTAATTGAAACCAGACGGAAGGACGGCCACGGAGTCTTTTATTGTACTGGGGCCCCCTCGACGCGTTGTACGGACAATGGTGTGTTGGAAGGCAAGCAAGTGTTGCCGAAGGCTAGACGAGCAACATACATGCTACACATTATTTTTTGTATATTTTTGGTCTTTCAGCGTCGTTCCATATGGAACGTTGCCTCCGAAACGACAAGTTTAAAACAAGCAAAAAGAAATATCGGTGAACCTTCGGAAGCATTCCTTTCTAACCACTAATAGGCGCTTCAAGGAGCCGGCTCTTGAGATGTCCCCCTACAGTTTTCGAGAGCAGTGACTGCAAGCAACTGCTCTGAAGCCCGTGTCTGATCTGCCAGTGCGAGACACCTTTCTTCCACCGACCGATATAATCGCTGCATTTTTTTTTACGAGCCTCTGAGGTAAGACTTATTATTATCAGCTTAGAGCAGAAGTGGCCAAGCTGCGGCATTCAGTGAACATTGAAGGTTTAATGTAAAAGTTATTTGGCAAAAGTAAAAAGGTCATTTCATGGTCCCTTTAAAGTGCGGCTCGTGGTTCCCTAGTATACCTAACACCCCCTCCTTTCCCGCCTCCCCCCCGGTCACATGAGCACTTCCCCAATAAGAAAAATAGAACGCGTTCTAAATTGAGACAGGTTGCGGTTTGGTGTTGTGCTACCGCTACCATACGTACGCACAGTTAAACTGCTTTTGACTCGGATAGATCTAAACTTCTAAAGTAGTTCAAGTTTCATTTATTGGTCTAAAAAAAGTTTTGAGCCGCCCCCCCCCCCCCCTGTTTATTTTTTTTTTTTCTCTTACATTTCTCTCTCAGGCGGCCCTTGGAAGTTTAGTGGTTTTGTTTGCAGCCCTTAGGCCGGGTCAGCCTTTCCACCCCTGGCTTAGAATAATACGTCTAAATGGCTGCCAAGTTCTGAATTACTGAACTTGGAAGAAACAAGGCCATTTCCAAAACTAATTGAAACATTTTACCCTTAAAACAGACAGCACGTAGGAGAGGAGTTTGAAAATACCTCCTTGATCTTCATGAGAGATGCCCGTAAATGTGTCCAAAATGACAGTGGTTGCTATATTACAGTTGCATTCAGTCTTGATTATTTATTTTATTATTTTTATGCAGAGTCTGTTAGTTTGGGACACGAGAGTTCAGTTATTAGAAGGTGGACAAGGCGGTTTGAGCCCTAAATACTTTAAGCACCAAGACTACTTTGTTGTATGTTTTGCTTTATTGTTCGAGTCAGTAACTAAAAGGGTCATGAAGTGATATCGAGTTGGAATGTTGATGACTTGGAAGAGGCGTTCTGGTCCTAGTCTGGCCCAAGTATACCCGCACAGACCGCCACTGATTCAGAAGCTTCTTTGTTGCGGTGAAATTGCGAGGATAAAAGAAGACTATTTCTTTCAGTCTTGCCTTCGCAAAGCTTAATCGAAACCACACGCCTGACGACAGTCGAGCGCGGCTCATGGATTGTACACGAGAACTGCGTGAGCGCTCGATTTCAGCTCGTAACAATGAATGCCTCGGCGGACACTCGGGTAGTGGCTCGTGTCCAACCACTGCGGTGATGAGAATAGCCGAACTCTAACAATGCCTGGTGCTCGGCACACATTTCCTACTCTTCCAACCCCAGCGCGTGGCTATGATTAAATTTTGGCGGCATATAGATAGGCATCAGGCCACGTGGCCGCTTGTTCTGGCTCCGAGTTGAAGGGACTGAACGATGCTCATATTTCTCGATTTTTTTTTTCTTTGCGACTGCCATTGCTAGAAAGAAAAACTAAGGCAAGTTCATTCAGTTATTAACTTTAGGGAGCTATTCTAAGTAGTGTTCAGCAAAAGTAGAAAAATCGTTTCATGGCTCCTTTGATTAAAAAAAAAAATAAAATAAAGCTAGTTAGACAAGCTCCAATCAATCGTAGCAATTATTAGAATAAAACCACAATATTCTTGGGACTGTTTTCGAGCTGCGACTCTTTTTTTCTATCTTGTAATGGGAAATTTGCAAGCATACTTTGGGTTACTGTCTATTGCAATTGTGCCCAAGTAATCATGCCACTTGACGTCAAGGGGGTCATCTGTGCCATCTCTCTAACTGAACATCATGATGAATTTATGCGAGCCAGCAGAGACACGTACTGTATGGATAAGGTTGTAGACCTGGTCAACAAGTTCATAGGAACGCGGAATCATCATTTTAATCCTTTCAACGGAAGTTTACGAGGCCGGAGATGCTCAATGTGCGCGACAATTCTTAACATTTTCTCCAATCGTTCATTGCTTCGCGTTTTGTTCCAAAACAGCCTCTAATCCACAATCGCATCTGCTTCATTTTCACCCAGTGGAACCTGAATTTCCTAAGCATTGAACCTACCGATACAGAAACGTCCCAAGGTGTATAATAAAAACAAACATTTGTATTTCGTAAAACGGTGAAATATACACATTGCCGTCATGGTTGTTGCCATCACCACCATCGTTATCATAGTCAGTATTATCATCAGCATTAGGGGCCTCATGAAGAGCCTTAGCCCAGGGCGCCAAAATTCCTTAATCCGGCCCTGGCTAACATAGTATACTTCGCGGTTCCCAGTGTATCGCGGCTTCTTGTATGATCCGTGAAGGTGGCACACTCTAAAAAAACTCCCGTGCGTCGACTTTCCCGCACAACACTCGGAGAGCCAATCACCGCAACTTACGGAGGCAGCTCAGCGAATGACGATACCGAAACATAGGAGATAAAAAACGCTGTCTGAGTTGTGACATTATGCAATGGAAGCTTGACATTTTGCATTGCTTAATATCACAGCTCAGACTGCGTTTTTTGGTCTAAACATATGTTTCGGCATCGTCATTCGCTGAGCTGCCTCCGTAAGTTGTGGTGATTGGCTCTCCGAGTGTTGTGCGGGAAAGTAGACGCACGGGAGTTTTTGAGAGTGCAAATGTTCCATTCTCTTTTAAGTCCAACCCCCGCGTTTTTGCTGCATTGCTCATTGCTTTCGGAGCAAGCGCACAGCCTTCATACGTTTTCCGCGGAATCCTTCTGACGGGCGGCGGGGACATACCTGTTTTAATTCTGGTTGTGTTTTTGAATAATGCCTGACTCAAAACTTTTTTTAGTATTATATTTTTTTATGTACAAAAAAAGGCACTGCACTCTTGGAGTACACCGCTGAAAAATTCTGGTCTCTCCGGCCAAAGATGCAACCCACAAAGGGCTACGCTGCAGTTAGCCTCGTTGAAGGAGACTTTCGACCTCCTGGACACGTATCTGTGCTCAAAAGAGACTCATAGGGTACGAGTTACGAGCCGCTTTATAAATCGATCATTATTTGTAACGGATACAGGTCATGTAGCTAAATATATTACCTTCCAAAATAATGACAAAAATAACCTGCATTTTTTATGCAAATAGTTTGGACATTTTTTGCGCCTCATTAGTTAAAAATTAATGTCTGGGATTTCATTGGAAGTTCAATAGGTTGTTTTTTGCGTGGCTTTGTTTCTTGCGTTATACAAAAGTGTATAGAGTGTACACAGCGGATTTGGTAGTTTTGTCCTTTTCTGCCATGTGGCAAATTATTGTTTGTGTCATACCGTAGGGTGTGTACTTGATGCATTTTGGTGAACCCGAGACTGGAGAAAAAAAGACAAGGACGGAAACAACTGACACGGACAAGGGACTTGTCCGTGTCAGTTGTGTTTCCGTCCTTGTCCTTTTTTCCCCAGTGTCGGATTGACCGAAATTCTCAATATTCACCAGCTAGCCTGCACCCTCACCATTGCTTCAGTTCTTTGTGATTTATTTGTTTGTTTGTATACAATGTATAGTTTTTATTTTATTTATACGCCTGCAATGACCTTATGTAAGGCAGCAGTATTTTCAAATAAATAATTGTATACTAGCACAAACAGAACGAAAGCTGTCTAACCAAAGGTCAAATGTGCCGAAGCGGCAAATACGGGCGAAGCGGAAATGCAGGCGTCTCGCAGCTATCGCAATGTGCGACATACACCGTCACATGACCTGGTTTCACTGCTGGTACGGGCCCTGGCTCAAGAATCTGGCTCTGGTCTGCAGAATGCTTCGTAAGCACGAGCACTCAAGCATAGAAAGCGTTTTCAAAAAGTGACCGCCCGCGACCATGACAGCACTGAGGACGACTTGTGAGATCACCCATGCAGCTGAGAGATCGGGTTCAACCTTCAGGGTCCGCGTCGTTAGAGTTTCAGATTAAAACAATTACAAATATACAACCTAAAACAGTTGGACGCGCTAAATTCATCTACGTGTGGCTACGAAGCATTGAATGACCACTTCCGGCAGTGTGTACACTTTAATGTGATAGCAAACGTAGCGCCTGCCAATTTTTCGATTACTTGCGAGTATTGGTAAGCCGTTACTCCAATCCCATACTACTTGAGGACGCTGCAACGATAATAAATTAAACCCACGAACTAAACCGAAAGTGTCAAAACCTTGGAGTGCATTCGCCAGCCAATGCACCGTGGGACCGGAGATTGCTCTACAACCATGTCTACAACTAAAGCCCCTCGATGTGTTTGCATTTGTCTCGCAAGTAGCGTTAAATGCGTCAGTGCACGAGGCCCGTGTCTCGAGCGGCCCTTGGAAGCAAATGGCGGAACAGGACTGGAATGAGCGGCCCTTGGAAGCGAATATCAGCGGAGCAGGGGGACTTTATCGAAAGACGACTCCAAAAATGGTGCATGTGAAGTGTTAGCGTATAATGATGTAACTGGCAGGCTGCTCATTGTCTAAAAGGAAAACAGCCGACATGTCGGCTGTCTGTATTTGTTCAAAAAAGCTTCCAAACAATCAATAAATTTGTTTCAAAAAAAAAAAAAAAAGGATCGGTGGCCGAGTGGGCTAGCGCACACCAGCTCGGAGCACGTGGAGCGAAAGCTCGCGCTGCAGAACCCAGGATCCTGGGTTCAATCCCCACACCTGCCCGTCTCGATCTGGATGAGCATCGTACCGGCGTGCGGTCGTGTATCACTGCTGCGTAATGCACGTTAAAGACCCCAGACTAGCGGTTGTACTGCAATGGCCAAATTGCTCATCTACAGCCCGTTTTTGGCACGTGTCTTCCGCGTTTCCACAACAATGGTTGGCGGTACTCGTAAAGAACGCCTTTATCAAGGGGCTTTATCTACAACTATATCGTGTGCTCGCATGCAGTTAATAATAAATAAATATAATAAAAATAGGTTAATAAATAATAAATAAAATAAATAATAAAATTAAGGCTGCACCTTTCGTTCGTCCAGCACAGAGCCGTGCATAGAGAGCGTTTGATATATGGGAGGTGCGGGCAGAGACAAAGCGTGCACCAAACGCACAAAGAGGGCTTGACATGCTCTCTTGGCCAACTAGAAGCCGAAAAGAATCCCGTAGCAGTGGTAGCGAGAAACAGCTTTTAATCGTAGGTATGTAGTTTTAATAAGCGCGTAAGAGATAAATGTAGTAACCCTCCATGGTTGAAAATAGGGTGCACGTGATGTTTTGATCATGATCATGCAGAAAGATGTAAGAAATCAATGTGCCGCTCAACTCCGTTTTGCTCGGACAGAGTGTGACCGCTCGGACGGCAGATTCCTGGCCCTCGGCGCCTGGCGTACGGACTATGTCGATCGTTCCGCTAGTCGCACTCTTCCACCATGATTCTGGATGACCGTGATTGAAACATCACGTGCATCATATTTTCAATCATCGAGAGTTGCTCCGACGCACTTATTAAAGGGGCGATGCAACAATTTTTGTACTTTGCGCAAATATCGCTTACCCCCCATTCACACTGGAAGCGGATCCGCGTTCGCGAAGCGGTTGCGAACGCGGTTGTATAAAGATCTAGTACAATTGCACGCGCATTTGATGTCATCAAATGCGCGTGCAATTGTACTGAATTCTTATACAACCGCGTTCGCAACCGCTTTGCGAACGCGGATCCGCTTCCAGTGTGAATGAGCCCTTAGAGCGGATCCCTGACGTTAATGACCTATGAAACACGCGTTCGTTTTTCACCCAACGCAATAAAGTCCCAGAAAAAAATTAAAGAAAAACGAGCAGCGTTCACCCCCTCAACTTGCAGCCAGAACAAGCGGTCACGTGATCTGGAGCCGATTATATGCCGCCAATGTTGATCATAGCCACGCGCTAGGGTTGGCAAAGCACAGGACACGCGCTGAGTTCCAGACATTGTTAAAGGGGCACTGACACGTCAAAATCATATTTTTTTTTATTATCCGAAACGATTGAAAATGGTGCCGGGACATTACCCTCAAAATTCGAAACTTGGGAATTCAGTATTTGTGAATTAAAAAAACAATTTCCAAATGCCGAATTTGAAGTTCCCGCGCGATCCCCGCCAATGCAGTCAGACAAATTTTGCGGTCTCCTGCGACTCGACTTTCTCTCGGACCTCCGCTGACCCGATGCGAGGAGGAGGCGAGCTGGCGCGCGGGAAAAAACCGGTTTCTTCGCAGACTCGCCGATCTGCTCGAGCGCCGCCAAGTTTTCTGAGAGAGGACACAAATTTAGGAGGGGACATCTCACCGAACTCTGATTTTGGGTATTTCAAAAAGAGGGGCCGTAGTGCGTTCGCAATTGCGTTAAAAAACATGTTTTACGATTGCCGTTATTAATTGTTATAGAAATGTCGCCTACAAAGCTTCTAAATTTCCTGATTTTTGACGTCACCGATCAAAAGAAGCAAGGAGGTAGCGGCGGGAGATTTAAACGCCAAAACTAAAAAGGCGCGCGCGCGCGCGCGGAAATTTTTTTTCGCGATGCGTTTTTTTTTTTTGCGTGTCTATGACTACAACTTGCGTCGTTTTAGACAATAAAAAAAAAAAAAAATACGACCTTTGGGTTGTCAGTGCCCCTTTAAGGATCGGCTATTGTCGTCGCTGCAGCGATTGGACACGGGCCACTACCCGAATGCTTCTCGAGCTAGTAATTATCACAAGCCCAAATCGAGTGCCCACGCAATGCTCGGGTCCAATCTATGAACCGCATTCAAATATCGTCATTGGGGTGTACTGCGATCCCCACGTTACGTCATCAAATTTTGCAAAGGAGAGATTGAATGAAAATGATCGCTTTTGTCCGTGAAATTACACCGCAACAAAGGAGTTTCTCGGCCAGTGGCGTTGCGTGCGAGTATCCTTGAGTCCCACTACTGCCAGTAAGCTCGTGTAAAGTGAAAAACATTCCAAGTGAATATTGTTGCACCGCTCCTTTAAGTTTGTTTCTCGCGACCACCGCCAGGGTATAATTTCCAGCTTCTGGTTGGCCACATTCGAATTTGTGAAGACGCCCAGGAACACGCCCAGCCCGCTTTCGGCCAATGGTGCCTCTTTATTTTTCTGATATACTTCGCAATTAATGGCCAAACTCTCTAAACACGGCTCTGGTCCAGCATATTGATGCTTTCCAAGAGAACTCGAAACAAGCTGCGGCCTTACCTCCCGAGATGAGAGCGTTCACCGACTTCGCTGAGATAGCTCACACTCAAAGGAAGACAACGGGTTTCCGTCGCTTTCCTTTGACTAATTTCCTTTATACGCGATGCATGCACTCTCACAGTACTCAACAAACAGCCAGATCTGTGCCAGTGGTGCACAAATATGAGCTTATAGACGTAAGCGAGTACGGCCTCTAGGCGCCGCCATCTTGCTGCTGGTGTGGGTAGATCGTCTGATAGTCAAGCGTTGCTGAGGCGTACCCACAGTTTCCAGACTGGCTCCCAAACAAAGCTTTTTTTTCATCTATGGTGGCCAGACTAGCTCTCGAAGCCCGACTGCTCGCGAGCGTCTATATATGAGTCAATGACCCGGCATTCGAGAAACACCCATATGCCGTTGATTGCACTCTTTGTAAGAGGGAATTGTACAAGTTTACTGACTTTTGACCTTTATAAATTGTTTCCAAAACAAAGTTCCAAGGCACAGAGCTCTGCGAAGCATCGTACGACGCGTGTACGGCAGGGACCAAATTGCATAGGATCACACACTTTCCGTGAGTGAACGTTCATGTTCGTTCACTGAAAAAAGAGCGACAGAGCATTTGTCAGAGGTGTGCTCGCATGCTCACGTCTCCGATCACAGCGCTGGACAGAGCTTAGCAGACGGAGTAGCAGGCAGACATGCCTTTCGATTTGAGAGAATGTTAAAACAAACTAACATTTTGTGGACATTTCAGACGCCTTCAGACCGAGTACGTTCGTAGAATCAGGGATCCTTAGGGGGCGCGCAAATCGAGATCGCAAGCTGATCCGCCGATTCTTTAAAAAAGTTCGTTCTTAAGGTCCCTGAATATCCCGTAAAACGGAGGCATTAGCGAGCATATTTTTTTTTTTAAAGCAAAAAAATATTCACAGTACGGAAGATCCCAAGTAAAAGTAAGCTGAGGCTAGATCAAAAAAAAAAAAAAAGAAATCCTAAAAACCTTGTTATCATTTTCAAAAAAAAAAAAAATCATCAAAAAGTGCCAATTTTGTTTTCTTGCGGCTATAGTTCCAGAAAACAGAGAAATACGAATCAGTTATGACTCTCACTATTGAACCGATTTTCTTAGTGCTCAATTGATGGACAGATAGATTGATTGATTGAGCAAAGTGTAGGGCCAGACTTTGCGTGTGGGAGCGCGGAAAGCAGAGCTGCAGAGTTCCTTTGGAGACCGGGAGCCCGATAGCCTGAGCTCGGAAATAAGGGGCAAACGAGCCAAGCAAAATCTCCATCGAAGCTCTTATGGCGCGAGTATTTGGAAGAAGCAGGACGCTCGAACGAGGCTTCATTCCTCGCCGGGCTGTTTACAAAGGCCTTTGTGCTTGCGTCCGCTCTCCTCCTCAACAGGCGCACGGGGGACTCTCGCTCCGTCATTTACGTCGCTTTTCCTTCTTCAAGAGAGCCTCGCTTTCGGCGCGGCTTGATTCGGTACACACGCGCATTCTAAAAGGCTCCAGCTGCGAGCTCCGAGGGTGCTGCTATTCTGAACGTCGGGGTGCGCGCTCGCTCGCGCGGCGGCAACGGCGGGAACACCGAGGCGGCGGCCGATGCACACGCGCATTCGAACGAAACGGCGCAATGAACAGCAGGCTCCTTTTAGGCCGTACTGATCCCCGAAAACGCGTTCCTTCTTCGACTTCGGTCGGGGCCCGAACGCAAATTGTTTTCCGCCGCGTCCTGCTGTTGCTCCGCCGCGCTCTTTATGGGGGTCGCTGCTGCATGCTTTACTGCGCGGCGCTATTATGTGTTCGCGAGATGGAGACCGCTTCGAGGGGGGTCTTTATAAATTTTAAAACATCGATACTATTCCCCGTAGCATCTGCATGGCGCGCAGTATAGACGCGCGCCGAGCGAGACGCGACTGGCTATAAAAAGACGTTCTGCGGGAAGCGGGCGCTTTCGGAAGGGGAGGCCGCGCCACGGCCGAGGGTGCTACGAAATCGAAGGAAAGAGCAGAGAGAAGCAGGCCGCGCATTTGCTGTTTAGGATGCGGCGGATGTAGTTTGAGAGCACTAAATCGACGTGGTCGCCCTTAGCTGGCACGGAGAGTCGCGTATACCGCACGCGATCTCTTCCAATAACCTTCATAGATCGCCCGACTCCGCGGTCGTGTTCGGACTCCATAAACATATCCGCGGTGCGCCAGACTCGAAAGGAGCTAAGCAATTTCGTTTCGAAAATGGCTCAAAGCGTGAGCACGTTGGCGAACCAAAGTGCGCGTGAAACGGAATTAACCAACAAACACATAGCGTCGGAAACAAGCACACATCAGTGTAATGCGCGCATGTTGGAACGTGCCCACCTTTTTCAAAAATGCGTGCCAGCTAGTAAGCCGCTGCGAAAATTATCCGAGTCTGCCATCGTCTCGGAACTCTGAGCATGTATTGGAGACGAGCTTGGCGTCAGCGTTCGGCGTCAATTCAGCTCAGCTCGTATCGAAAATGAGTGCGGCATAATTGTTCGGCAAGGAGTCGGATCCAGCCGCTTGCTTCGTGCCCGGATGGATGGATAGATGTTAATGGCTATACTTTTTGTAACGGGCGGTAGCTTGCGCCACCTAGCCTAAGTCTACAAAGACAGACATATGATTCCTCCCGGCCTTCTAAGCCACTTTTTCCATTAGAAGACGACTCCAACGTTGCTCGATGAACTTTGAAAAGGGTCTATTACGGGTTCACCTGGGCTTGTATTTGGAACGAAAGCCCGAGGGAATCAAACGTAGCACGTCATCTACCGCCGACCGCAGAAGAACAACCCCGAAAGCTCCGAGGTGCGAAAGGGGAGGCAGCGTGGGTCAGATGGGCCTCCCGCTCGTACTTGTGGTAAGAAGCTGCTTCCAAACAGTGCTCGAAGAAGCGCCGTTGCTGGCCGCCCATCCCTGGGACACACAAGAGGTAGCCAAGGCTTCGCCGAAGCATCCGGCAAGATGCAATCGGACGAGTAGAGAAACGACGGTTGCCAACGCCGGCTATTAATAGACGTTCCCCCTCCGAAAAGCGTGCCATTCTGCAGCGTAGCCGCTGCCGCGTTATCCGGCTCTTTATGATTCGCACCCCATTATGACGACGCCCCAGACGTTGCCACCGTAATCGGATTAGAGCGGTCCTCTTTTGTGCGGCCGGGAGGTCCCCCGGGCCGCGGCTCACTTGAGCCTGGCCACAGCAGCGGGCTCAGACACAGCAGCCGCACACCGCGGTCCCCTCAAAGCACTTCCCGTCCAACGCTACGCTGGTCTATACGGCGCTCGAGACCAATGGATCTGCGGCGCTTGTATACAGAAAGCCCTAAACGCGTCGACTTGATCGGGCTCGGTAAATGGTCAAGAAATTGCAACGGGTCATCTGTTCTTCGTACACGCGGGCGCGAGCGCACGATTCTCAGAGTGGTTTCGCACCCCTCGCCCTCGTGCTAAAAAAAACGCTAGAGAGCCACGAAATAGGCTATACGCTTCAGAGTAGCCACACTTCAACCATCCGGGCGCTTAGAATCACTCTTGTCAGTTACCTGAAATCGCAGGAAACGCTTTTCCGTGTTTCAGCAATGTAAAAACAGACCGCGGAAAAACAGATCTTGAATGTAAAAAATTAGAAAAAAGATTTAAAAAAAAAATACTTCCCTCTGCTTTTGCGTTAGCTCTGCAAAGGTTAAAGCAATTTAAAATAAATAAATAACGTAAATGTAAAAAAAAATCGACACCAACCTTTATCATTAAGGGTATATAATGTAGGAAATACAGTTTTTCAGGAGTGGTCGTTTTTATCTGTTTAGAAGACATTAAACGGTCACTTCGGGGAGTCAAGAAGCAATATTAGAGAAGTAGCTAAATTTGGAGTTTAAATTTTCAACAATAGCTAGATTTGGAGCGAGAATTCACAAAGTAGTAAAACTCGTAGCTAGATTTAAAACAAAATAAAAAAGAGCAAATTAATTTGGGGGCAGCCACAAATCGGCCGCCCCCAAACTTCTGCCGCCCTAGGCAGCTGCCTACTCTGCCTATTGGTAAGTCCGCCCCTGGCGCAGCAAGTTTACCGCCCAGTCGCTGTCTATCTTTTTTGCAGAGTGCATAAGCTATGACGCCTCTCGGTGTTTAATTACGGCTAGAGCCCTGTCGCAATCTTACCGCCCGACGTTTCCTTCTACGTTTCTGTTGACGCGGACACGCGACGCTCCACACCGCAGAAAGACAGCTTACTTCGAGACAGCACCTTGGTGTCTTAAAGAAGGTGTAATCGAGTACATTGTTCACCGCACGCACTGAATATCGATTCCCCGTAGCTGCTTCGCTCCTCTTTTTCTCCAATTTGTCCCAGGGGTGAGACGTCGTTTGCTACATCGGGGTTCGTCGGTGCGTGTCGAACTAAACCTACAGGTATACTGGAACGAAGATGATCAGGAGATGATAGATTCGTATGCGGGCTTAACTTTTGACGTGGCAGTCAGATACTGGACCCGCTCGCTCATCGAGATGGCAGAGCGTAAGACGCTGACGACGACGGAGAAAAAAAGCGGCCCAGATATCACACCGCGAAAGATGTGTGTATGAAGCCAGCCTGAGCAACAACATTATCGGCGCACAGATCCGCCAACTGCCGCCGAAGGTCCATTACATAGCTCGTTTTCCGCAGATCACAGTGTTGACAAATCAATAAATATAGACTATGCTCGATTACTTTTTAAAAGTGCGGCTGCGAACGCGTATGATAAAAAGCAGACCGTGCGTTGGTCTCGCGAGTCCTCTCGTACCAATGATCAACAACAATCCACGACCCAACTACATTTCGCACACCACGCGAGTCGGAGAAAAGCAACTCGAGAAGGTAGGACGAGGGAAAGGAAGGCCGGGGAAGAGGAAGCAGGCGAAACGCTGGAGAGAGGAGGAGGTTTTCCCTCTCCTCTCCTGAGTTCCGTCTGCTTCTTCCTCCCCAGATTTCCTATCACTCGCCCTATCTTTTTCAACTGTAGCTTACTATAGCTTTTTTGTGCGTGTGTGCTGTTTTCACAGCTAAGCATACTGAGACGTTTATTCTACGAGCTGCATATATGCCCTATGCTTCTGCAGTGAGATACATGAAACAAACAAAACAATCTGTGCATATGCGTTCACCGCTGCCTGATAATTAATTACTACAGCCTTTCACAAAAACAAAAAACAAAAAGTCAGCAAATGTTGCGAGTGGAACTGTGATGACTTAACATATTTCTCCTTACTAGGAAATTTTACGAAGTATCTTTTTGCGACGAGAAGTTAGCGGTCGCTGTCTGATCCCCAAAGTAGAGACTTTCCAACTTCTTCCTTCGACACACACCAGCACGAAGCAGGCGCGATCCCAAGCTCAAAGCATCACTAAAATAAAAGGAACGCTACGCGAAGGAACTCAAAGTTCCACCACTCGGCGCCAATGATAGGCTCATAGGGACAAAAGTCTCGATATACAACCGTGACCTCTGTAGGAACTCAGGCCCCGCTGCGTCTATGCACGATACATCCTCGCCACAACCAACAGCCCGATTCCCTTGCGATTTGAGTTACAACGACCGCAATCAAAACGCGAGAAAGCCAACGAGCTCCGTCGAGCCGACTTCAGCCCTTCGCTGCGGGGACTCGATTTCCGCGATTGCTCGGAGCGAGCTCGTTCCAGACGAGGACTCCGGCGGAGCAGAGCGCGGAGACGGCGAGCGAGCCCCGGCGCGAACCCTGGACCGCGGCTTTCTTCCTAATCGATTTAGGCACGATTGGGCGACCGCAGAACCCGTTATGCAGCCGCATTCCTACTCGGGCAGCCGGTTTATTTATAGGCACGGCCGCACTTCTATGCGCCCGACGAGACGGCGCAAGAGAGGGCCACCGACAGCGTGCGCCCGAATCGCGCCGCGAGGAATTAATTCCCAGGTTCGTCCATCATCGTTTCGGGGAGGTTATTAGTTTGTCTCGCCGCGCACCCGATGCGCTGACGCGGCGCCCGCCCCGGACCGCCGAGAGAGCTTCCGGGAAACCCTCGCAGCGTCGACGCCTCTGTGCGTGCTCTCACCATCCCTCCGATGCGAGGCTGCCGGAGCGGGCACGGAGCAACGCTAGGGCAAAGTAACATATAAGGCCGTGCGTGACGAACTTGCAAGCTTTCGGCAAAAGATTCGTGCTTGCATATGTCCTTCAATATTCAGCAAACGTAAAAAAAAAAAAAAAGACACGAGGAATTGAAAATGTGCGCGCACGTGGATTGTGCCAGCGTACGCGTATATATTTTGTCCATTGACTTAATTTGGACATTTTGTTTTAGCAAATCCTCCGGTGCCAAAGCCGACTACTCCACGTATTCTTTTGTTTTCTGTGCCGCTTGGTTATTTTTTTACGCTGACACAGAAAGGAGGACAAAGTAATGCAAAAGCATTCATAAATCATAAATCCGGAGGTGGATTCGCAGCGATCCGTAAGCGCTTCACGCTCACGTTTTAATGGCAGTTCGTACTATAGCTCGCGCTTGCGCGCGCATATTAATACACGAAAAAAACAAAAACAAAACAAAACAAAAAAACACATCGAAATTATTTTGGATTTACCAACGATTTTCTTCTGAAGCTACGGAATCTGCTTTCACGGTGAGCCGGATTACCCTTCCTCTATGCTTTAAACTGGCGCCCGTGACCTTTGATGAATACTTCGGTTTACGATTAATAAAATTTCGCAAGTTTAAAAAAGGTTAGTATTCGCAGGAATGTCTGATAAGAGAAAAGAAATGGAGCAGAGGGTTGTATTTTAGTGCGCACTAATGTTCAGTCTGCCTCGGAGACGAGCGAAGAAGGCAAATTGGGAGCAGATGCCGTGGACGACCGGGGAGAAAAAGACGGGCGTGCAGAACGCGAGCCAGGAAGCGCCAGAGATTTATAGCGGCTTTCTCGCAACTGTTAAGCATAAATCAATGGTGCGGTCGTCCTCAGCGCGCTGGGTCGAGAAAAAAAAAAAAAAAAAAAAACATTAAAGGGGACGTGGACGCCTCGGCGTGTCGCCATTCCGATTTCCTGTGATTCTTCGGAGACAACCCCGATCTGTCATCGCGTCCCGATGGCCACGAGAAAGGCGCGAGCAATGCGCCTCGATATGCGAGACAGCGATGTCGGTCGGCTTCGAACGCCGTGCCCAGTTGCGACGTGGTTCGTTTTTAAGTACAATCGAGTGCCGATTCCGATGCGCTGCTCAAGTGCTTGCAAAGGGCGGTTGCTGATAAAGATGAACATGACTGCAATTTATACCACACCACGTAACTTCTGACGTTCGTGGTTTTAACTGCGCCTTCAATGATACAAGAAATGGCTAACCAATTTGCGTTGGTTTCATCAAGTATCTGAAGGGGCATCTATTAGAAAACTCCTAACACATAAAGTTTGCTATGACTAACTGGACGATAAGAAAAACAAATGCATAACTAAAACTCAAACCACTAAAAAAAAAAAAAAAGCTTAAAAAGAGACAACAACAGGAATCATGGTTCCTTTTTTTTTTTTTTTAATGCAAAGAGTTGTATGCAGTGCGCTGTGAGGAGGCACCTCTATTCGGCGGCAACGAATGCCTTGTGTGATCTTCGTACGTTTATTCAATTGATTCGTACAGTATTGCCATGTTTTCTTCGACATCTTGTTTCCGCGTATTACAAACATGCGTTTCTCCTGCAACGAGTCAATATTTGAAGCGTATCTAAAAAGGGGCTGGCTCAGATCGGATATATAATAGACAAATGCTGGAAATATTGTAGTACTAAAGAAATCCTCCACAAAAAAAAAATGAACACGGCGAAGTTTCTTTAATTCAAAAGCACACGTGTTCCTCCGATCTTTCTTTTCTTTTTTTTTTCGTTCTGTTTTTCTTTTTGCGGGAAGCCCTTTTAATCTACCCAAC
Organism: Ixodes persulcatus; assembly: GCA_013358835.2. Classification (NCBI taxonomy): domain Eukaryota; kingdom Metazoa; phylum Arthropoda; class Arachnida; order Ixodida; family Ixodidae; genus Ixodes; species Ixodes persulcatus. Next base: position 653,717 of record JABSTQ010010781.1, read on the forward strand.
AACCTGATGTCATTATATGTAATTGTTATTCAATGCTTCGAATACACGGCCGCAGCAACCGGTAATAACCTTTTCACCCTACTGGGAGCAGCACAAACGTTGAATAAAAGGGAACTATTTTCGAAATATCCGGACTCCTTAAGGAACAAATGACCTCGAGGAATTAATGACTTCCTAAAAGATAACCCAGAACACTGATGTTAATGGAAACTCCGAACCGGATGATGAGACCGGCGCGTAATCCAGCATCTGATAGACACGGGGGATGCAATGCGTGGTACGCTATCTTCGGTTTCTTTGGTCCGGCCCCGTGCTATTATGGGAATCGAGTGATAAATCAGCCAACGCAAGTACAAGACGAATGAAGCGCACGTACGGTGATTGGCAAATTGGTCTGGTGAAACGAACCAGCGCACGGACTCTCGGCGGCGGGCCACAAACGAGGAGAGCGAAATTACACTAACGCGCGATTACGCGAACGGCCGTTGATCACGTCCCGTCCGAATTCCAATCTTAGTGGGACGAAGGACGCGGACGATGATGAAGCGAAGGAAAGCTTGTCTCGCAAGCAAGCCCGTCTTTTTGAGCTATAATGAACCACGCTCGTAAAAAAAATGAAAACACTGGCAATGCGTCGCACGGTGTTTTGTTCCTCGTTTAGACAACGGTTTTTGTGGCTATGATAAGATTTCCCTGTTTTCGTGCGTGCCTTCTTCGGTGAGGTTAAAATTATCGGACCAAGTGCCGCTCTCAAATAGTTTTCTAAAAACAAATGAATAATTGTTTGGCGTCTCTATTATAAATAAACAACATAATTAGAAAAAAAAAAAAACAATGAGACGTGTGATAAACGATGAGCGGTGGCAAACCCTGCACTATTACTGCCAGCATTTGTTTTATTCTCCCCTTTGAGACGAATTAGCGGCCCAAAGCAACAGATATTCCAATTCCGTCTATAGCGTACTGTAGGCACAAATACTAACCACCCCATAGGCCTAATCTATACGCGGTAAGCATACGCACCACGAAATACATACGCGCCTACTTTCCTACAGACTGTCGCCGTGACCAGGCGGAAGGAGCCTAGAACGAAAGACAGACCTTCTCTCTCAAACGCGACCAACACTAAACCACCGAACTGGTTCAACGTCACGATCAATATGCCACACAGGCTGCTGACTTAGCTCTGAAACGTTACCCGTACTGTGACACCTTTAAGCGTGTTTTGAAGGCTGCAGTTGTACGTCCTCCGACAACAATGCAAAGCAGTAAACGTGCGATCACCGTTCAGGGCTACAGATCAAATACACTCGGCGACGCGTATGAGCTTCGCTACAGCCTCGGAGCGAATTAGTGGTCGACGGAACAGGTAGACACAAACGTTCGATGCAAGTGTTCCCCGAGTAACAGCATAGAAGAGGCGTGGTAAATAACAGAGGCTGCCGCTTTCGCAGCAAAAGGGCGCAGAAAGGGGGGAGTTACGGAACACGCTGAAAACGTGCGAATGGTTGCGTCCATCGTGAACTATAGGAAACCGCTTTGCTGCCCGCATGCAGAGGAAACGCAAGGGGCCCGAACTGAACGAGGAAAGGGAGCGAGCCAAATGCTTTTGGAACAAAGGCCGAAAGGAATCCACACGGAGCACAAAAGACACCGAGCGGCGCGTTCGGTCCAAAGAAGAAAGGCGAAAACAACAAAGAGAAAGGAGGGCGAACGGCGTCGGAAATTGAATTCTCTTACGTCCACAAGACTTACGACCCTCCTCAAAATTCCGTCCGTCGCATGCATGCATGGAGATCTCTCTTCTCGCGCCCTCTGCCCGAGCAGGATCCCAACGCGCGTGCCGGCGCAGAGGAGGACGGGTGGGGGGAGACGACGTCGAAGAGGCCGTGTCAATGGCAGATCAATCGAATGAAAGTGCCAACGCGTCGGCAGAAATTGTTTTTTAGGCGCGCCCGGGATGCGTCCCCCGGTCCAGGCCATCAGTCTGCAGCGCTCGAATTTGCCGAAAGGGAGCAGCGAGGGAAAGGTCGGACGCGCCTCGAGGGGAGAGCTCCCGCCGACGCCGCACGCAAAACAGAAAGCCAAAGGGTCGAGGCTCCAGCCCCCTACCCGCGTTGTTGTGGCGCTTGTTTGTTGGTCGGACGCGACCGGGAGGGCGAAGGAAAGCTGCTACTTGGCGCCAAAGTGGCTCTTTTCCGGAAACGTTGGCAAAAATAATGCATAGCGGAGCGGAATAAGTGTGCGCGAGCGAGCGCTGCAGGCAGCGGCGGATCGGCAAGCGGAGAGATGAGTCAAGTCTGATGAAAAAAGCGGGGAACCTCGCGGGGGCACAGAGACGTGTTCCCGCGCGGGAGGGGGGCCTCGCCTTGTTTGTCGGCACGTTTGTTTTGCAAAGCAAGCGAGAGAGCAAGCGGGGCGGAAAGCTGCGACACGCCCGAGCCTTCGTGTGTGCGGCGGCGCCATAATGCGAAAAATAAATCCGCGAGGTGCGCAGTCGAGTAACAGCCAACTTTGATTTATTTCACTTCACAAGGAGTACGGCACACGAGGCAGCTTTCGCTCTTCACACATCATGCCTATCCCGAAAAGCCAACTCGAAAAAACCATGAAACAATTTTCGCCATTTTCGGTAAATACTCTCAAGGTAAGTTTCGATAAGACGCGCATTATCTCTTATCTCCACACGCCAGCCGTTACGGCAAAAGGTAGGATAAATAAAGGACAAGCGGACACCTGTTCCGGTACTGATTTGTGCCGGCGATGTTCCTTGCAGTTCTGTGCTGCACGTACTTCAATACTAACACGGAAAGTTGAAGTACAGGCTTTTTGCGATCGCCCTCGGACCAGCTAAGTAGTTGCGTTCTTATAAGGTACGGGTAAGGAAAAAAAATAAAAGCTTTCAACCATGAAAGTAAAACAAACATAGGCAACTCAAAACAGGGCATGTAACTTTTACGCTTATATCGCGAACACTTTCCAGTGAGATGGCGAGAGAAAAGCGATGCTTTCGCCCATCTATTGAAAGGGTACCGCATTCAAGATGGCGACGGCCGCGTAGGAAAGCTGTGAGCACGGCTCAAAGCTAATCTAATAGTAACGTTGGCACGGCTTGAGCGTGACATTATCGCAACATGCTGGTGGACATTGTTACTTATTCTTGCCAATAACAAATTCGCTGGTGCTCGTATATTTTGGAAACTTTAAACTGGGCAAGAGGAAGAAAAGTAACTAAATGTACTCCGCCCAAATGTAGCGCTAGCGGTCCGAACCCGATCCCCGAGTTTCAGAACTAACCGTTATCTCATTCAAATCTTTTTAATATTTTCAATGCGACATTGGCGACCGACAGAGCTCTCGAACACATGGAGCCGAATGGCGCCAGTGAAGAAAAAGGGGCTCCAATTTTCCATCAAAATTTTCAGAAAATCTCTATACAGTAACTTTTGATCGAGATATCGGTTAGTTCCGAAACTTTGGCGTCTGGGTCGGACCGCTAGCGCTACGTTTGGGCGGCGCATGAGCGTTCGGCAATGTCTAGTTTACTTCTGCGGTAAAATAAAACACAATACATCATTGTTCTCTCTTTCCTTTCCCCCTTTGTTTTTTTGAGGGGGGGGCACACACACACACGCTTTACATTGTAACCATGTTGTGCGATTTTAATGGGCGGAAAACACCATTCAAATGTATACTAAATTATATTGAACAATATGGGTTGCATTTCTCTACGCAACAACTGCCGCGTCTGAAGGGGCCATTTACGGGACCGCCTCTTTGGTTTAGCACAATCATCTCCTAATTCGCCATACATCAGATACACGTATACCCGAAACTATAGCTGCATTCTTGGTCCATGCTTTCGCTGTTTCTTTTTGTATTTTCCTTCGTAGGGCAATACAAATAATGCTTTCGGATGTCGTGGCGGGGGATGGCGCTCGTAAAACGAACAAAATAAGAATAAACTATCAGATTCATCTTTTACGCCCCATGGAGGCTATGCCCCAAAGCACACGATAATAATGAAACGTTTGGTGTTGACCCTAGATATTTATATACGCGCGACACTCATTTATAAAGCCGATCAAATAATGCGTTCCATATAAGGAAAAGCGAAAGTACTTTTTGAGCAGGACAACGTATGAGCGAAGGATTAAGTGTACGATCCCGATTACTTAACCGCAGCGGGATCACCTAGATTTATTCAGATTATTACACTTATCTCGCTCTCACTCGCTCCTGCTTTTTTTTAATTATTATTCTATCTCTTTTAGGAGGCAAGAGCTGAACTGACCAAGAAGCACTTTATCATATAGCAATGTGTTTGCCATCAACTATAATCTCGCTTAAGAACGGAATATTCCTAACTCTGACTTAATTTGAAATCTATCGCCTATAGTCGCAGGGAGAAGATGTATGAACACGTTATAAGACACGCACATTTATGCTCGAACGAAAAGGAATAGCTAGAATGCTGACCTTCTTTCACTAAATCAATTGAGAACGTTGCTTAGAGCACCGAGCAATATTGGCGGTGGCCACCGCTTGGGCGCCAAGCGCGTGATTGGATCCGAGTCCTCGACGAACACTGACGTCAGCACTCGTGTCCAATGCACGTTTAGAATACGTGGTCAAGCAATGGCGGACAAGCGTTGGCGCCGACTTTTGAAAAGTCCATTGCACGGCGAAATGTATATATATATATATCTTTATTTTATATTAAAACATTTTGCCTCACAAGTACGCACTCTCTCTCCCCCTCTCTCTCTCTCTCTCTCTCTCTCTCTCTCTCTCTCTCTCAAAAAAGTATGTAGTAGTACATTGTTTGTCCCATGTAATACACCCCAAAACTTCAGTCCGACGTACACCGCACTGAAGTCCGACGGACGGCCCCAACTTTAACGAAAGGATTGATAACGGTGCGATATAACTTATTAAAAAGCTAAAGTACCTATCAACTATACGTACCAAGGACTACAAAAGAAACGAAAAAAAAAACACTGAGGTTTTGCAGAAAGGCTAAGAAAACTACAACTATTATTGTTTTGTTGTTGCAGTCAGTATTACGTGCATTAGCTATTTTAATAAGTTGCGCAACTCGGCTATCGAGCCACTCGTGAAAGTTGGTACTGTCGGTTCGACGTCAGAGCGCTGTACGTCGGACTGAAGTTTTGGGGTGTCTCATATGGGATAAGAGGTGTAAGAATATACTTTTTTTTTTTTTTTTTTCTGAGAATGCGGCTTTAATTTGCAACAGTACTATTTACCCCGATATTTCGTTAATATCATCGACATCATAAGGTAGCTACCAGAACGCATCGAGCGTTTTTACGAAAAGCTTTTCGAGCTTCCGTCATCAACCCCGTAAGATAATTCGCAACTAACGCGTGAAAAACAACATGCTAATGCAATAAAGACGATGGAAAAGCGCTCCCAACGCAGGCTACGAAGATGAAAACCCAACATTGCTACGCCGTAACTCTCTAGTTTTAAACAACCATAAATCGAGAAAGAAAACAAAAAAGGGCTATCCTACGGCACAGTTCATTCAAGAGCACACCGGGTGCACAATTCCTTCTACCGCTCCCGGACCCCCCACGGCCAGCAACGTGGGGATATCATGCGAGTGAAACACGGGAGACCTATTTCAAACAAGCGCACTCATCCACATAACATACCGACAGGATGAGAACCATAGTCGCCGACAGAATAAGAAGGGCAGGGAGGAGCTTCCTATAGCTTCAATAAGGCGCTTAGCGAATCTCGAGCGTGCACGTGCAGCCCGACTAAAGGCAACGAGCACGTGCTGGAGGCCGGGCTTCGGAAAGAAAGACACTCTCGCCCCGTCGGTGACTACACAAATTCGGGTCATCGAAGATCCCCGCATGCATGCACAAGCCAGCTTCGAGTAGCACGTCTACACCGCGCAACGCGAGCGCCCAAAGCCACGAGCTCTTGCCCGCGCGCGCGCCGGCGCCAAGGAGCTGGGCGACGCCGCCGACGTCCAAGGATGCAGTTGAGGGCACCCTCGGTGCTGTCCACTCACGTTGCCGGTGCCGGCGTACCGGAGAAAGACTCGTGCGACGACGCTAGTGCCGCGTGCCATCCTCAGCGTGCATCCTTCATCGCGCCACACAGCCAGCGCGGCCTCGCTTTCTTTGCGCCCTAGACGCCACATGCAAGACGGCAGGACGCGTATTGACGCCGCGATACAGCGGGCCCTTATCAACTGTCTTTTCCTTTTCTCTAGTTTGTGCCTCTCCCCGAAGCGCACTCGATAAGGCGGAAGGCAAAAGGAGCATCGGCTGGGAGGGGGGCAGCCATTGTTCCTAACGATAAAAAGCTTCCTGTGCAAACAAGTTTCCCTCAGCGTAATATGATATGCGTGCCGTTGTCAGGCTCCTTCGATAAACCAATCGAGCACTCCGATTGAAAGTTTTTCACGCCAACGAGCATTTCCATTTCCAAAGGGCGCGAGGGACATTGAGAGATTCCTAGGACGAGGTGTCACGATTCAGTGGAAGTTGAGCGCTTTATCTTCTCGTGCAACTCATCAGTCGCCGTCAGCCCAAGATACGCAGAAATATAAGCCAATAGGTGAAGCCGAGACTACTTAATCGTACGTCCCCACAAAGAAGCTATCACACCGCCGTCTTCCTTATCTGAACCAACAAATGAACGTCGAAAGCTGGATCGACTGCGTTGATAGATACACGCGATGACTACGATAGAGGCGCAATTACACTGAAATGTGAGGCACACATACATTAGTAGGGGAGAGTGGAAAATCAATAGGACAGTTAAAATATACGTTCCGGGTCATCTACCAGGTGCAAATTAAAATAGATGCATAGGGAGACCGTTCACAATATCACTTCTACATTGAAGCAGAATTTCTGGAGGAATTTCGAACAAACATTATTTGTTATTGCTTCAAAAATCTCCTCCGCCCCCCTCCTGGTTAAAAAAAACAAAGAAAAAAAAAAGGGGGGGAACTTTTGGCATAAGAGTACTGAACATGTAGACCTATAATATATTTCCGATAGTCAAAGACCTTTCCACTAGGAAAAGCGCAGAGAGAGAACATGCCCTCCTCCTCTCACTCCACGCGTCGTCTGCTCCGCCGAGTGGGCTGTACCCAACATCCGGATGGTGTTCAAACTCGGTTTAAAATCGCGTCATTTTGGAAATTTCAAGCGCAGATGCGCGGATTTTGATGTGCAAGTTATCGTGTAATGCTATGCTCGATGAAAAAGACTAACCGAGTTTAATTGCGATGTTACCTGCGTGCGAATAAAAAAAAGATGGAAAAACTGAGTCAGAGTGGCCGGTCGCTCCGGCGAAAAGTAAATCCGGTGCTGTAGCTATTTTACTATACGAAGTTCGTACTGGCGTAGGCCTTTAGCGGCAATGAGTGGAAGCCTGGAATAATAAATAAAAACGTGCTCTCCTGGCGCAATAGACGCAGTGGTTGAGGTGCCGGCTGACTCCACTGCTATTGAAGTAACGGAACAAAGATACGCTAATTGATCATTTACTGAAATAAAACAACAGAGCGCTAAAGGCTGATTTTGGAGTATACTTCGTCTCACCCTACGATGGACTAAAGGCAAAAGCTACGGACCGCTAGATCCAATCACGAGCCACTTCGAAATTGTGCGGTATGTCGCTTCGATGCACGAATCGGTGCCCGCGTCTCGGATCACTGAAGAGGAGACGGGTGGACAGTGGTTCGAATCGAAGAGCACTGAGTGACTCAGCAATTTTACATCGCAAAGAAAGCCACGACATATAGGCTCTTTGCAGCGTCGAAGCTATAAAAATGATGCGGCGCTTTTGGATTCGAGCATTATTCGTCCACCCCTAGTCAATGTTAAGCGTGCCATATAATATAGCGTGGAACGTGATTGGACCTGGCGGCCCGTGGCTTTGGCCTTTAGTCCATCGTAGGGTGAGACAGAGTATGGTTACAAATATTCCAATACCCCATTCACACGACCCTAAAGGTACCTTTAGCTAAGGGACCTTTATTCTCTGCGGCCAATCAATTCACGATCTTCCGCGCGTGGCGTGTGCTCGCAACCCAAGAGCACGGACTGATTCGCCGAGAGCAAAGGGACCTATGGTTAAGGTACCTTTATGTTGACCGTGTGAATGAGGTATAAGAACGCGAACCACTACACAACGGCAGCCACAAGCGAGAGTTCGATGTTCGGTACAGCCCGCCGGTACAGCCCGGCAACCACCCGGTTTGTCGTCTGCTAGCGGAGTCGGGCGCGTGCCCTCTCGTTTTACCCCGCCGAACCTGCTGAACTTCCCGGATGTGTAGAAGGGCGCTGCGGTCTAACAAAATGGCGCCGCCCTGAGAACGCTAAATGGAATGGTCTTTTTTATCGTGGGCAGCGCCATGTTGGAAAAAAGAAGAGGATCGGCGCTTTCCTCCTTTCTGGGTAGTTAATACCCGGATGAGCGCCTTGCGGAAGTAAAAAAAAAAAATAAAAAAACGCGAAAAAAGCAAGCTAACGTAAAAAAAAAAGCATGTGTCATAGGTGCTCAGCCGGGTATTCCGCCGTGTTCCAGCTACCCAGAAAGAAGGAAAACGACGGTAGCCGTTTTCCCTTTTTCTTCTTGCTTTCTTTCAGTGAAACGGTCTATACATCAGTTTCACACAGTCAAAACCTTTTTCTTTTTGAAGCCGACGTTTGTTTCGCTTATATATTGCGCACAAGGAACACACAGAAGAAACGAGATATAATTGTCAGTTATCAAGCTCTATAAACACTACATTAAATTTTCTACTTTGTGAAGGTGAAAGCATAAATAAAACCAAGGTATATCAAACCTTTGAGATGGGGTTCCATTTCTCCCGTCCCACTCCTTGGAAAGAAAAAAACAAAAGGAGAGAGAGAGAGAGAGAGAGAGAGAGAGAGAGAGAGAGAGAGAGAGAGAGCGAGACTTGACGTCATCAAAAAGAAAATACCGGTTGAGGAAGTCTTGCACATATTGATAAATCGACTACAAAAAAGTTGTTTAATTGGCACCCTCTTTAGACGCAAGTAATTCCGCCAAGAAATCTCCAACCTCGTTCTCAAATAATTTCCATCTCCGTACGCCTCGCACCGATGGGGGTCGGCCATTTCTCTCTTTATCGGCATATTTTGGCTGTAGGGCAGGAGAAGACCCTCCGCTGCGTAAAAGCGAAGCTGGAAATAGTCGCCAAGGACGTACGTCCTTCCATGCCTGAGGAGCGATAGCGGTTCGCGAGCGAGATATCCCGGATGCAGTGGAAAAGTCGCCCTCCGTCGGCAACGGCGTTCGAGAGTAGGACGTGAGCCCTAACAACCGGGCTAGCTGGGCGCCATAGCCTGAGCTTAACGCTTAACTATCACGCGTTACACACGGGCATGCAGCAACACGAATTAACCAATGGCGGACCGACAAAAGAAAAGGGCCGTCAAGAAGGCTCCCTCACATACCGTTTCGCAGTCGCATGGTGGTTGCGAAGTCGCAGAGTTTCGTCTTATCGCGTCTCCAGCCCGTTTCCGAGCGCGCAACTTTGTATTTGTATTTCCCTATCAAGGCAGCAGAAGCCCCGGCCGCCGATACGGCGTTGAAACGCGACGCTCGGCCGGCCGAGAGATTCGCGCCAATAGATAACGGCAGACGTTCGTCCCCGCTTAACGCAAATGTATGCCCCGGCAGCCTCGCGCGCGGCGTTATCGGGGGACGTGGCGCCTGTGGCGGACGGCCTCGCCGTTGCGCAAGATCGTGGACGCCCAGCGCGTCACGTAATGGCCACTCCGGGACGAGAACGGGTTATCTGAACGGCCGACATGCAAAGCGGCATGCAAATCAGCTCCCTCCCCCCCGCGTACATGCTAAGCGCCCGGCTCGCACACCGCCATTTTTCTGTCCTTCCTTTCCCGCTCGTATCTACTTCTTGTTTCTTTGAAAAGGGAGGGTGTTTTAGTGAGCCCGTCAAAGAAGCCACTAATGAAAGGAATCATGAAGAGGCACGCCTCCGGCGGCAACGCGGCGGCTGTGTAAAGGTCAACAATAGAGCATATAAATGCATATAAATTATAACTTCAAATGCCACAACAGGTTATTTATTTTTCCCCTTCTTTTTTAGAATATGAGATGATGCCGCGAAATTCGCCGCAATTCGCCATCTGTCCGCCTCTGCCTGCAAAAGGAGATTACGCAATGCTGGAGTGCATTTTGCCCCATTTACTGTGTGAGCTGTAGCTGCCTCGTAAAAATATATTTATATATATTCTATACCCTAAATCTGTGCAGGTCGAACGAGTTGTATATGCCTTTCAATGAACCAGACTGCGTTCGCAGAGAGTGCTGTGGGGCCATATATGCCGCCATATTTGAGTGCGCTATTAGAGCGCATGCTCAGAACAAGCTCACATTGAAAGGATGTTAAGACTGGAAAACGTCCTAGAGTAGAACGCACGCTGCAAAAAAAAAAAAAAAAAAAAACTATGAAAGCTTGTCGTCAGCACGCGCTCGGCCGTCGCGTCCTCAGCTATGACTGCCAGTGAATACTCTCTATTCGCGACTCCAGTCTCGAGAAAGACGGACAGAGCGCCTAGATGTAGGAGAAGGAGACGTTGCAACGATGGAGAGCGTTTGCACTTAAACGGCGGACTCCTCCCGCGGGTTGCTCATGCGCATGCGTGAGATGGCGCGTGGCGAGGAGGATAACGGGCGGAGAGGCTGAGCAAACCTTGAAGGCGCTTGCCGGTTATCGACGCTCGCGTCACCTCCCAGCAGCTCGTATTGCAAACGCAGCCCACAGACCATGTGACCCTGATAGAGCAGTTGGAAACACTCTGAACTCTATGCATATCCAACATGGAGGCCGAACACAGGTGGTGCATTTGCCAGCTCAAATTAAGCACGGCGCTCGGGTTGAAACGGGCAAGCGTCGGCTTTATACTGGTTTGCCCCCATTTTTATCCACCGCGTTCAAAACATTCGGCGGTGTACTGGCGTAAGCGAGCTTCCAGCGGCTTAGCCGTCTTCGGCAAGCAATGGAAGGACTGCCTACTTTTCTTCTATATCGCGCTGACAAACGTTGATAAACGCAGAATGTCTGGTTCAGGCGGTTTGCGTAAGTTGCCTTCAAAGCGACCTGTAGACAGCAAGCTGACGACCGCAACGGCATGGTCACCGGGACAATGCTGCGCCCTATACAACATGACATGGAATGCAAAGCGCACCAAATTCGTAACGCCACGTTGAGTCACGGTTTTCCCCGCGGCCTTGTCGCTATTTCAGCCTTCGTCGCTGTGGACGCAACCAACGCAGCAGCGTGCCTCGCTTTGCATCGGTAGCTATCGCGACAACCGCCGTCAACATGGAATCGCGGAAGCCCCAATAGACGAGCAGGAATCTAAAAAGAAGCTGTTCCGACCAGTTCAATGTTGTCCCGTTAGGTGCCGTCCGTTTTGCTGGAGTCGCAAATAGCAACGTCTGCGATCTCGCGCTCGTGTAACAACAACAGTTCCAATAAGTGGCTTCTGGCCGGTGCCACTTTCAACGTTCGAGCGTACGCGTGTTTCCAAAGCGACGAACACGTGCGTGCTCAGCTGTTCCAGAGGCTGTGGAGTTTATATATATAGAGAGAGAGAGGGAGAGAGTGATGGAATTAAATCGTAAATCATAAATAATAATAATAATCAATAATAATAATAATAATAATAATAATAATAATAATAATAATAATAATACAAATAATAAAAATAATAATAATAATTATTATTATTATTGTAGCAGCTTCTGCAGCTGGCAAAATATGAGGGACCTTTATCTTTAGCAAATGGTTGCCGTGCTCCGCGTACCGCACAGCCGGAGCCTTTGAAGGATGCTTTTAAGCGCGCGCCCCGCGGTCACGGTACCACCCGGGCGCGCGCTTAGCATGCTTCAAAGGCTCCGGTTGTGCGGTACGCGGAGCACGGCAACGGTTTGCTAAAGGTCCCTATTGGCTCGGAACATGCCACTTACGCTTTTGGAGCAGATGCCCACATTTCACATCACTCGCAAATGAAAAAAGTGATTGCATCGCTAAAATGAGTACATCTTTGATAATGACTGAAGGTTCCTCTTTGATACTAAAGCGTATTAAGTATTACCTTTTGTAATAAGAATTGATAGGGCGCAAAGGAAACACGGACCCTTCTTCATAGAACTAAGACTCTGGTCAGACTAGGTTCCATTTACAACGGGTATTAAAACAGTGGTTGAAAAACGAATCCCAGCGCAACGCTTCACTTGAAATAAAGACTCTCTCACCGCTCCCCTTTACGCTCGGTAATTCATTTAGCCTAGAAATATATATATATGTATTTTGTAATATGGCAGCAAAACCCAGCATGCCCGCTATCGCGTCTATAAAAAAAAAAAAGCGTTAAGTTTTAAAGATCTTACCAAAGCAAGACTCAAATATCATGCACTGAAAGTTTGCTGCTCTTTCGATCGACAGCGGCACGAGAACTACAATGACTACCATATTTATTCAAATATAGACCCGCGTTTCTTTTTTCTCTTTTTTTAAAAACTTTTTTTTTTTTTTTTGCTTTTAACGTAGCTGAGGCGCTCCCCCTTGCCAGCCGCTGCTCCTAGCACTCCGGTGCAAAACGGTGAAGCTCGACGCGAGCGCGCTGGTGAGACGCAGTGAAGATTAATGCGAGCGGCTCAAGTGCCACGGTACACTGTGTCCACGGCGCGAAGGCATGTGCCAGACATAATATTCAAATCGTCTCATCGGGAGTACAAGACCCTGGTTCTGCCTTATCGCAGTAGCTGCCATCCTACTATTTTTCAACATTTTCTCGCGACTTTAAGCACCCGATGTCGCCGACATCTTCGGGAGTGTTAGACGATGTCGGCGATCAAACGGCCGGCGCTGTTGACGAACAATCTCTATAAACCAACACACTGTTTACAAACAAGCCCGCTTTGCCCACAAGAGGTGTGGGCACTGCGCATGCGCAGAAGCCAAATTTGGGAGGAATGAAGCGTTAGCGCATGCGCAGTACCGACAGCAGCGCCACCGCGGTCGTATGACGTCAGCAAGTTGAGTTGGTCGATACTTCGTTTCACCTTAAGTTAAAGCGCAGCCGACGCTACGAGCCAATGGGGCCAATCAAACAGCATCAAAGCGCGACATCGTGGCGTTCGTCATCCTCCTGCGCGTGTTATTTCATCGGCTAAACCAATCATGTGCAGCGAATGTCCCGTGACCTGCGCTTTTAATATGTGTGTTCGCGGTTGAATCTGTTCGAAAATAAAAACGACTGCGATTTGACCTAAGAAGAAACAAACTGTTTGGTGAGGATATACAGAGACATTGTGAAAGACATATTTGTACAATTTTCGTTTTCTTCTATTTCTCTAAATGTTAAAATCAACCAATGATAAAATATTTTTTTATTTTTATTTACCGCTTTATTTAAGCCCATCTCGGCAGAGGTGTGGTGTAATTATTAGCCAAAATGGCATTTTGTAGCAAGATGTAACAGACTTTCGTTGATGGAGCAAATGGCACAGCACTTCTATCACTGTAATAATAATAATAATAATAATAATAATAATAATAATAATAATAATAATCAACGCTGTCAAGGTCGATTAGCGTAGTTTCCACAGTGCTAAAGCCCCCACTGTTGCGTGCGTCTCATTCGCACGAGCTCTCGTGCAAAGGAGACACCAAAAAAAGCCACGCGCTCACGCAAGTATCTTTGACAGCGTCGGAGCACTATGGAAGCCACACTACGCTTGACAACGTCGCGGTGTTCCTGGGCGCCGCCATAACCGACCTTCAGTTTTTGTTCCCTCTTATTGCGTTCGCTTCACTTCATCATTGCCACAGCAGGACAGGTTATTGCCCCTTAGGTGCTACTCTGCCCTTCTTCCTATTGGCGACGTGACCGATCGAAAGCGTCGCGGTGGTCGGCCCTCCACGATTGGTCGAATGCTGACTTTGACGTCAGCAAGGGATTCCTCATCGACGGAAATAAGAGTAATATAAGAACTTCGATTTTGACGGTGTTGGCAGTATTGGTTTAAAAGCGTAATGATTTCCAGCTTCCACCATGCTAATTACGAGCACCATCGAAATTGTTGTTCACAGGGTAATGACGTCACGAGAGGTAACCATAGGAGGGCGCCACCCAAACATCGCGCCGCTAATAGCGTAGGCCATTGTGGAGGCACGTCGACGTCCGTTTCAGTGGCTCGGTACCTCGGTAAGCCAAGAGAAGGTCGCCAATGGTGGCTCAATCTGGCGCGTGTTTAAAGCGGCTATGCGCAGAAATAAAAAAAAGAGTAAAAATTGCTACAGTGATGTTTAGACAGCAGATGTTAGTCTACTGTAAGGGGTGTCTGATGCCTCCGCTGTCGATAATAGATTTCACCATACCAGAACGACTTCCAACCTGAGGCCTTCAGCGCGCAAAACGCCGTAGCGATTACGGCGCTCATTCAGATCGACACGGGCGGGGATCGAGACCAGGAGATTCTACAGCGAGAGTATATATTTTGTTTGCGTTTTTACGGTTTTTAAAATATTTGTATCGTGACGTAGCACAACTCATAAGCTTACCAACGGTATATGCCATGACCCCGCGCAATAAACTATTGAACCAGAAATTTCAAAATTTTCCGAGGAGGATCGGTGACCGAGTGGGCTAGCACACACTAAGCACACACCAGCTCGGAGCACGTGGAGCGAAAGCTCGCGCTGCAGAATCCAGGGATCCTGGGTTCAATCCCCACTCCTGCCCGTTTCGATATGGATGAGCCTCGTACTGGCGTGCGGGCGTGTATCACTACTGCGTGGTGCACGTGAAAGACCTCAGGCTAGCGGTTGTACCGCACTGTTTCAATTGCTCATCTGCAGCTGAGACACCAGACGCCCACTGAGGCTGACTAACTTCCGGCTGTATAAACACTCGCATCATTATCAAAATTGTCCGCAAACGATCAAATTTTCCGCTTCAGCTACAGCTTCTCTTATACATCCTAGGTGGCGCTAGTTAACCTCTTATTCGACACGCGATATTTCGAATTCTACTGGGTTCACGCCCACTAAACTGGTGTCATTAAAGTCCCCTAGTTTACCCCCTTCCAACGATGTACCACGAGTCCCAAAACTGACTTGGGTTAATTGCAGAAAAACGTATAGAGCGCAACAGACCCTTTTCCAAAGTCCGCGTCATCACCTGTCCGCAATTGCTCGATCACCTACTCTGAGCATCTGTTGGACACAAGGGCCGCGTCAGCGTTTGGCATAAACTTGGCTCAGCTCGCATCGAAAACGAATGCTGCTTCAGAGCTGTGACAGCGTTCTGCGAGTTCTCGGATTCAACCACGTGCTTTGTGCAAACTATATGGTGCCTGGAGCGCGTCTTTGACTGGTGTGTTTAGCGTCCTATGCTGCCCCATACATCAAAAGGGGTCCCGAAGTAGCAACAAATGACGTCACACAAGCCGGAGTGTCATGCTATTGCATGTCACGATTCTGGCGGTTTGTCGTAGCAATGCTAACGAGAAGGCTGCGAATAGCACAACCGAACGAAAAGTGTCGCTGTCGTCATGGCGTCCCAACTTCTGGCTGCCGAAGCTTTCCTTGGACTGCCACACTGGAGAGCGACCTGCAGCAGAACAGGCGCCTGCCACATACACCACGGCTGTTGGGACGCCACCAGGATCGCGACTGCATGACACTCCTATGACGTCATCAGGCGGAAATCGAGGGACCACTATTTTGGACGCGGTAAACACGCCAGTCGAAGACGCCTTCCAGGCACCACAGTGCAAACAATCAGCGATCATCAATGTTGCTCGATGAACTTTTAAAAAGGGTTTATTTCCCACTATTTATACAACGCGATTGCCCAATAAGCAAGATAATATCAATAAACTCGTTTCTGGGTGTATCTTTCTTTTATATTTTTCTTACCGTTTACCGATGAGAGACGGGCTGAAGAAACAGTGGACGACCGTCGATTCTATGCCTATACGAGCTCGCACAAGCCCCGCCTAACTGGATTTGTCTAGACACGCCTTAACGTTCACGTAGAGGCTTCAAATAAGTTTAGCAATGAGTGAAAGACATCACATGTGGTTAGCAATGAGTCCTCTACAGAAAAGCTTGTAATCTGAATGAGCGTGTAGCATTTGCGCTGTCTAAGCGCATGCTTTCACAACGCGGTGCTACCCCCGTTCGCATTTGCGCAACATGTCAGGGTAGCTAGGTTTGCTAGGCTCGGATTTGCATACTTGTAGTAAAAACGCGGCGGCGTCGACCAGATTTTTTTTTTCTTTGGAAAGCAATAATTTGATTTTATTTCGCTATACATTGCCGCTCTCGTTACAGGTTGGTGGTAAAATAATTTTGCGAGCAGGTTTGAGACAAACAGAGAACGACTGACACGCAAAACAGTTTCCGTTTCTACAAAAATGTGTGCAGAAGAGAGTCTGCGATACTCCATTCATATTTGCATGCGAAAGTATGGCGGCGTCATGAGGGTCGCTCTGGATAAATTTCGATTTCAAACGCCGGCATCCATCACGATAATTGGTTCTTCGAAATCGGGAAAAAGCATGCATATTAGCACATTCCTACGCTTTCGAAAATAAATGCTCCATAAAAATGTGGACCTCGTGTATTACGTCTACGAGCAACCTTTTTTTTTTTTTTTTTAGTATCAACTGGACGTTGTGTTTATTCAGGAGATCCCCCTGAACTTGGACGCCGGAAAAAAAAACTCGCTCAACATCTTCGACGATTTTCTGGCAAATCGAACGAAGCTGAAGGTTATCTGAGAGTTTTTCATACGAGCTACTTACCACTACAATGCATCCGTCGTTGCCATCACTCGGAACATGTTTCTTCAAGATTCGTGCTTCCAACAATAACTTTAAACTCCGCGGCTTTGATTAAATTGCGGTCGGTCAGAATTGGCGACAAACTCCAGGTGCTGTCGCAGCAGCTCTTTTGGGGGAAAACGAGGACACGTTCTTCCCCACATATGTTGTGACGCATGTAAAACGCCGTTCAGTTATATCGTGCTCGACACCTTTTCGCGATTTCTCACTGCTGCCCCAATTTCTGGAAAGACGGGAGAGGAGGTTATGAAAGCGCTTAAAATTGTCTTTCGAAAAATGAAGAAAAGTAAGTTTTCATGCACGAACCGTGGTCGTGAATTTTACAGAAAATTATTGAGGCCGTTTCACGATAAGCTATATTTTGTGCATTCGAAGCAAAAGTCTTTGATAGTGGAACGTTTACAACGAACCATTATGATTCGGGTTTATGGATACTTCGAGTATGGAAGAATGAGGCGACTAATCGAGATTCTCTCTAAAATCGTACAATCCTACAATTGCAGCTCTCACAAAAATCAGGGTGCGCGACCCATCGACGTCAACGAGAAGAATCAGTAGTAAAGTAGTAATTTGAGCTAGTTGGTACTTCAACATGATAAAACAGCGCACAGCACACAGAGGAAGAGAAAGGGAAGAGAAAGAAAAAGAGAAAAGGGAGAGAAAAGAGGAAGAGAAAAAGTAAAATAGTGCTCTTTCGTTCTGTCTGTCATTTTCTCTTCCTCTGTGTTCTGTGGGCTGTTTTATCATGGAGAATAATCAGTCCGATATGGCCTAAAACAAAAAAAGTCAAGAAGTTCTCAACGAGCCTCGCCAGTATACGTGAAAAGGCGGCCGTATAAAAGAAGCGAACATTTCGCGCTCGGCCCGCGAGGTTTCAGAAAATAATTTATCTCGCCGCTTCCTTACCTGACATACAGGTTAGTGAAACTTAATTTTTGTGCTTGTTAAATAAAAAAAGATGTTATAAGTGAACTGTACATGCCCAGGAACTTTTTTAAAAATATAACATACCAATCATGCCTCATTTTTACTAAATGGTACATGATGTATATAATAAATAATACGGTCACGTTACAAGCATATATATATATATATATATATATATATATATATATATATATATATATATATAATATATATATATATAATTACGTAAAATATTAGGTAACGGCCCATATCTTTTCAATTTTGAATGGAGGTAAAAGTATTTCTTCTTTTCAAACGCACTGCTTAATATGACGAAATCATATATGCCAAAGAAACTTTATTGCATATATAAGAACTCATAAAAAAGCTTTGCATATAAAAACTGGAAAAATAAAAAAAATACATCTTTTAATGACGTTGAATTTTGTATATTTTTTGCATTTCTTCTCTCAAGTTTACAGTGTTGTTTCTTCCATATAAAATATACCTAAATTAACAATATCATAATTTTTAAATTGGCTTAGATACAAGCTTTCATTTGATATATTTATTATGCCTTAAATACTTGTACATCGAAAGCTAGCTCGATTCAAACTTGGCCTATTATTGTCAAAAATGCAAGATTAAAAAATTTTTATTTTATAAAATAAAATAAAAACACATACTTTTAGAGAACTTTAACCCTTCTATACGGAGTCCTGAAGCAGTAACAAAAAGTTATAATTGTTGTGAAAAAAATGATCTAAAAGTTTCGAGACTCCAAAGAACGTTTTGCAGTTCCGTGAAAACTGCAAAAATGGCAAGACGTACCTCTGCGCTTTCGAAGCCCAAAACTCAAGAACAAAAAATATTCCGTTCTAATTTGCAGTTTCGTTCTAGTCACACATTTTCCACCAACATATACTTTTTTAAGAATTTTTTGAGGACCCAAAATGTTTGCTTGCACGATTTGAGAGGAAATTACCCACAGAGCGGAGCATATAATCTGCTTGCGAGAGGATGCGCCATCTTCACCTCTAAAGAAAATATACTAACAAAAGTTATGAGACTGAGTATTTAATTACAATCTGTAGATGTATTGTTCGGCCGGAAAGGAGAACGCGGCCCTTGATATTTTTGTTTTATATCGCTTGACTGCTCGGTTCCACTTAGAACACAATTTTCAAATAATTAACAGATATTTGCCGTTGTGGTGCTGCTGCCAGCTTGCCCGCATATCCGTGCTTATAATGACACGTGAGGCATGAAACGTGGGACGTCGCCGTCGTTGGGAGAAGCGAGCGATCGCCGCAAGCACTCCCTAGTTGTGCGAATTTCAAGGGACGATAAAAACGTTGGAATCGAAGTGACTAGAAAATTATACACTCGCGAATAAAGTCCCACGCAAATAAAACCGAGCATTCGCGAACAAGATAACGCCAATAATCAGCAGCACATGCCATGCAACGACTGCGGTACAAACCAGAATATTTGACCAAATGGAACAACAGCTAGAGGAAGAAAAGACAACGTTGGAAACTTGGTAATCCGGAAAAATAAAAGTAAACAGGAGCATCTGCAAAAAAAAAAAAAAAATACAATAAAAAGGAAATATTGACCTCGCGCGAAGCCTTTTAAAGATTTGACGGTGGCTTCCAATAGGACACGTTTCTGTGCGAACCAGTGAACCGAGCAGATCGGCCGCAGCAGCAACGCGTATATGCGCAAAAGATCTGACCGGCTGAGCGTGCTTGTGCGCTGGGCCCCGGGCACCTTTCCCAAACCGAGCTGAACAAACCTCCATTGACTGGACCGGGCAGCGAGCTTTCCGGCTGAATTCCCTTTTTGCGCAGCGCCGGCGCGCGGAATAAGCAGTTTGATGACCAGGCCGGACATTGCGTCGACGAGGACGAGACACGCGTTCACTTCTTCTTATTTTTACGGCCGTGCCCCTTCAGAAACCCTCGGCTATGCCAACATGCCTTCGAGAGATTCCCCCCCTCTCCCCCCTCCACCCCGACCGCGAGCTCTATCATAAAACCACAGCACGAAGCCACCGGTGCCTACTCCACCGTTGCGGTCAAGAAATCTACCGAGAAAACCACACACACAAAGAGAATCGTCAAGTGGACGACGACGAGGGACCTTAGAAAAACGGGCGGTCTCCAGGAAAAACGCCGGGCATACAAAAACGGGAAGCATCAAAGTCCAATAAAATTCCCGACTTGGGAACAGCGGCGAGACAGAGCGAAGGACGGGCGAGACAGCTCGGCGTAC
The DNA here is from genome assembly GCA_013358835.2 of Ixodes persulcatus. Classification (NCBI taxonomy): domain Eukaryota; kingdom Metazoa; phylum Arthropoda; class Arachnida; order Ixodida; family Ixodidae; genus Ixodes; species Ixodes persulcatus. The sequence goes on from JABSTQ010010781.1 coordinate 673,805, forward strand.
GGCGCGTGCGTCCGCAGCGCTGAGGAATATTCGGGAGGGGGGGTGGTAGTTGGGGGGGGGGGGGGGGGGGGGGGGGGGCCTCGCGGGCAATCGAAGACATGCACGGAGGGGGGACGCTGCTGCGGCCGCCCGTCCGGAAGCTGCTTCTTCGCTCGGAATGTCCAGCTCCGCTCCCCACCCCACCCTCCTTCCGCGCCTCTTGACGTCTTCCCGGTTTTACTTGGATCTTCACGTGTTATTTTTGTAGTTCGCACTTTGCCAGAAGGCTCCGCCGATCGTCCGACCGACTGGACCGCCGAGCGTTCATATGGGAGGAATCCAGAGTTTCCAACGCCCCCGTCAAAATAAAATAAAAAAGGAAAGGAAAAAAAAAAAAAGCAAAATGCAAGCGGCGTGCGTGTAGGACGAAGATCTATGCCATATCCATATAAAATGGGGAGACTCGTAGGGCGAAGGCTTTTCAGCCGGGGACGTCTACAGTGCGGTCGCAGGGTGTACGCGCGCCGCGTCGTATGCGGAGGAAGCGTCCTCAAGTCCCTACATCATGCGTCTGGCTGCCTAGATGATTCCGGAGCTAAATTATTCCCTCTAGGAGAAAAGTACTAAAACAAACGGAACAAAAATAAACCAAGGCACACAAAACCAGAGCGTCATCTCACCTCCTGTCTTTTCTTGTTTTCTTTTTAGGGGAAAAAAAGGAGGGGGGGGGGGGGGCTGCGTGTCTACCTCAGAACTTTCTATAGCATTTTAGAAGTGAAAGGTCCGCATGTTTCATCGGCAATTAAATGGGCGGTGCAACGACATTCAGTTGGAATATTTTTCACTTTACTCGAGCTGACGGCACTAGCGGGACGCTAGTGCCGTCTGCTCGAGCTTGGTCAATGGTGTCGCAGGCAACGCCATTGACCAAGAGACCTCTTTGCGGCCGTGTAATTTTAAGAACAAAAGCGAACCTTTTCTTTTCCTCTCTCCTTCGCAAAATTTGATGACGTAGTTTGGAGGTGGAAGTATCCCCCAGTGACGATATTTGAATGCGACTCATAGATTGTACCCGGGTATAAGGAGTATTCACTGGGCGCCATATTTGAGGGTGATGTCTAGAGCGCATGCTCTGAACGAGCCCACATTAATAGGCTGCTAAGACCTGCAATCTTGAGGGTGCGAAATGCACGTTACAAAAAAAAAAACTGTGGAAGCTCGCCATCAGCACGCGCTCAGCAGTCGTGCACACAGCTATGGCCGCCAGTGAATACTTCCTATTGCGATTTGGGCTCGCGATAACCAATAGGGACATCGTGCGTAGGGCTCCGCTTTGCTAGCGGGAGCTCGTGCCGTCGCATCGAAGCATGAATTGAGTACGCGCTCAATGAACACCCTAATGCGTCGAGAAAGTGAGGGAGAGGAGGAGGCGAGAGCGGACGTCAGAACGCCGAGCTCTGGTTGGATGGAAGGATTAGTAGGTAGACCTAAAGCCACTGGATCCGGCAAGAAAGTAGCGCCATTGCCTTCTCTGCCTGCTAGCCTTGCACAAACAGAGCATACAGACGACGAAAACCTCGCAAGGTGATCGGTGTTCGTTGCGATGGCAATCGCCATTTCGGCGCCTTGATATCTTAGAAGCTTCTAGAGTGTCGTTCTAACCCATTCGCACCTAGATTGCCATGGAGCATCATCGCGCTGAAGGCGTTCCTCGCCGATATAAGCGTGTCTGGCACTTTGTATGCAATCTACTTATCAGTCATGCCCATCTCCACGGATCTCTTACAATTATATTGTTCTTGTTGCGTATTTCGAGACAAGAAAATTATTCGTCAATGCCTCCAACCACCGACGCCGCATGTGGTACGAAGATGTACGCTTGTTCCGCGGGTGTGTCGATAGCAAAATATCGGTATACAAGAAAAGTCTTTATAAAGCGACCCGTCACCAGCGAATTTAGATTGGCTCGCCAAGAATGGAGAGGTCAAGGAGAAATCGCACACTTCCAAAGCCAAAATGGCGACCATTCTCATCGCCACTACTGTTGCACAGGGGGAAAACCTACCGCATCTTTCATGGGTTATAACTTATAAACGTCAGGGATTCATTCGAAGTGGTATTTACGCAAAGTACAAACATCGTTGCACCGCCCTTAAAGGGCCACTGACAACCCCAATTTCGAAACCTTTTTTTTTTTTTATTCTCTTAAACGCTATAGGTGAGAGTGATATCATATTGAGGGTTCCGTGTTTCCAAATAAATCCGATAAAAAAAAAAAAAAAACTTGTCGATAAATTTTTGTTCATCCCAATTTCCGAAAAAAAAAAATCTGAATTTTGATGTCACGGTGGCAAAAAACAGTAACAAAAATGATCTCTCTAGTTTCTTTTCTAATATCAGGCATCTCCAGTTTCTTTTCAAATATCAGACTATTGACAAACATGGGTTCACCGTATATCTCGTCAAGTTTCGTTCAGGACAACGGGTCATTGAAATTCGGGGTCACAACAAAAAGCCACTGCCCCAGTTTTCAGTCTGGGCTTCATAGGTTCTGTCTGAAAGCTAAAGTGTCTCACCACTCCAACCTGGGCAGCCGCAGGGTGTAGCGTCGGAATGGGAAGAAAACCGACTTTCCAGAGATATACGCCAAGGATTTCAGTGGTTTTAAAGTATCCACGTTTATTAAAGGAACGTTTGTTCGCAAGTTTTGTTGTGGGACAGTTAGTATTATTAATGGCAAGGGCGCGAATGCCTAATCAGCCGAAGAAATATAATTCCATACAGGTGATTTTCTTAAATGAATTCGGTGCAGGTTTTGTCCGGATACTATTTGTTTTATATTAAATGTCGAAAAATTGAGTACACAACAAAATAAAGTTCCTAATTTCGGAGAATCGGGAATCTATCGTACTATCGTAAATAATCTCCGATAAACTCTGGATTTTCGGCAAACAAATAAACTCCGAAAAACCCCGAACAAAAAGTTAGGGCGCAAACGAGTTCGTGAAGGTTTAACCTAATTTTACACAAGCCCCGAGACAGGGGAAAAGACGAAGGACAACACAACACACAGAGTCTCAAACACAGCTGAAATTTGTTCCGGAGAAGTTCGTGTTTATATAGAATTTTTCTGTCCTCACAAACCAAAAGGATGTTTTTTTTCTCACTTTCCTTCTCTTTTCTTCTGGTTTGTGAAGGCAGAAAAACCCTATATAAACACAAACTTCTGTGCAACAAATTTCAGCTTTGTTTGAGACTCTATATGTTTTGCTGTCCTTCGTCTTTTCCCCAGTCTCAGGGCTTTGTCTAAAATTATGAAAAACGCCCTCCAAATTTCTCGAGAAATAAACCCCAAAAACACGGAACCCTACAATAACCAACAAAAAACTTTCGTCGCGGAAGGAAGCAAAATTTTGCACTCGAAAGAGCGTTTGGAAAATCCGGTTCTCCTTCTTTAAACCGGGCTACTTTCGGAGTTCCACTCACGCGGCCGATATGTTGAAGACGAGGAATGAAACGTCTAAAGAAAGTTCAACTCTGAGTTTAGATATGACTTTCGACACATCGCTATTCCTGTCTAATACTAGAGGTTTAAGGCCGGTTCTCACATGTAGCGAAGCGCTAATGTAGCGCTTCTCACGTGTCGTCAGCTACTTATCGTCTGCCATGAGCAACAGTTTTGACGGTGCGATACAATGCTGGTGAACGCTCCCGTCAGCACGCGCTTAGCGCGAGGTCAGCTCTATGCTCGTAGCGCTCCGCTACATGTGTGAACAGACAGGCTTTTATGGAGCAAGTGTTGAGCTCCATTATTAAACTATAGAGCCTTTGCCTGGTTTGTCAAATGGTTGGCGTGCAATATCCTCTCGCAGAAGAACCGATGAAAACGTTTTTAATTTATTCTATAGCGGAGAAATTTTATATGGGGCTGAAAAGTGTTTTTTTTTTTTTTAACCATGAAAATATTAGTGTTGTTGAGGGGGGAGGCATGCAAATTTACAGCTGATGGAAACTGTGCTATACCAAAACTTAATTTAGAAAACATCTTATATAGAATTTCCCCCTTCCCATGTGCACTCGTGGATGAATGTTTAAACGCGTTGCACACTATACTCCAAAAGTTAAAAAAACGGGTACAAATTGTTTTTAGTAGTTTTGTTAACATATTTTGAATTAAAAATTTTATTATGCATTTCTGTACCTTACGCACTGTTGTATCTTCGAACAAATATTCTTTATTTGAAGATGAACAGTGTATTTGTGTATTTTATACGCATTCGACTGCACCTTGATGTAAGGCTTGGTGGTTGCGAAGTTCCTTTAATTGACATTTTAACACGATCTTCATGACCAGTAACCTGCCATCTAGTGTACACGAATGCAGTTCATTCCATTCTATACATTTCATTGTTTACGAGAATCATAGTCTACATGTGTAAGGTCACAGCCCAGCACACACATGTTCGTCGCTTTGGAAGGCGAGCATGAGTATGCGCCACACGCACGAACGCTGAAAATGGCACCGATCAGAAGCGCTTTCCTGAAATGGTCTTTAGATCTTTTGCTAAATTACTTAAGCACCAAGGAGCATATTCATGCCACAAGAGTAGTTACACGTGCTGGCGCCTGCAACAATAACTCTTGTTAAGAAAATCTAAAACAAATGACACATTCCTTCAGGTATATACCAGCGTGTACAGAGCGCGACACTGTTAGCGCGAACAAGCGATCGCTGGTTTTTCCAGTTTTTCTCTTTGATGCCAGGGGGTGTCATCCAAATTATTATTGCTATGGAAAGAGCTCGTTTAGTTCTTTAATGTAAGCGATAATATGTCGTGCTCGCTTATACTATTTAGAAGTAAAATGCGAAAATGCGCCGATGTCGTGTTCGCGCTAACAGTGTCGCGATGGGTACCTGTACCCACATTCCGAGCATATTTTGTGGCGCTTTGGTAATTTGTCAAAAAGTGTATTGCGTGACTCTTCGACCTTTCTTCGCTAGCCAGCTTCTGATAAAAAGAACGGATTTATTAGCGATTTCACGAAACTGGCGAGCCGCGCTGCAAGAACGGTTTTATCAAAATCCCAGTTGCTTCCGTTTTTCATTTCTTTTTTTTTTTACTTTTTCGCAGTTCAGCACGTATGCCAAGGTCATACTTTGTGCAACTAGAGATTATCATCAACTTCAGATAGCACAAACGCACCTGTTTTCTCGCTGTTTGACGCGAGAAAGGCGGGCGCGAGCGTACCTGATTGCCGGCCGCGCGCCTCGCTGCGCGCCGGTGACGTCACGTTTGGATATCGGGGAAAACTGGGGAAAAACTGGGGAGGAATATGTATTGGTTTCGGCAGCGACCGAAATATAGCTTTTTCAATTAATTAGAGTGAATCTGGAGGAACGAGACAGCATTTCGGACTCGGGAAGCCATCCACATTCAGATGATGCCTTTGGATTAGGTAGCTCGAAAAATCGGTGGAGTTCCCCTTTAAGAAGCGCGGGGTATGGAGAGCCCTAAGAACCTTATTATCGCTAAAGTAATACTAATAACGATTAATAGTGACGACAACGATGATGTTGGTGATTGTGACAATGATTGAAGGGGGTGAGGGGGGGGGGATCGCAGAACGACAGCTTCGTAATTATCTTCAGTTCAATTACGACAGAAGTGAAAACAAAAGTATGCATACTCGAGATGGCTGCCGTAGAAGAGTGAGAATCCAAACCGCGAAAGAGGACATATATTCAGCATCCCATTGCCAGTATGCACAGCAAGAAAATCGACAGCGGATGTACTTGGTGGCGCATTAACCGAGGAGTACGTGCTTCATCGCAGAGTACGTACGTCAGTCGACTGTCGGAGGCAGCTGCGGGACAGCTGCTCCGTTCAAATATCGCGAGAAAATAAATACTTACATCGTAATCTAACTAATGGTGCAACTTTTCTTAGTATCGCGTTCTTTCCATGGCTGCGCGTTATCTGGTGAATATGGTTTAGAAATGACCATGCTCTCCAAGCAACCTTAGCAATCGCGGAAAGGTCACCTTTATCGGAAGTTCTTATCGCGATAAGCTCAGCCGCCTCGAGCGTCGACGGTTGGTCCGAAATACACAAGAGCATATCCTATGTTGACGACTTCGTCAAACTCGCAGGCATAATCATTTTGTTCCTTCTTTTTTGCCTTTTTGTTAAAACCAGAATGATCAACTCGAGGTCAGCTAAAATAAAATAACCAAAAACGCGCACAAAAACAAGAAAAAAAAAAAGAAAAGAAGTGCAACCTTATAGTAGTGCATGGGCCGTATTATTCGAAGCTCGGTTAGATAGATACAACACCATAGACCCCTTTCGAAATACTGCCCTCTGTTGGCAGCCGTGGAATCCCTGCACAATGGCGGACTAAAGCCGCAACGTCACGGCACACTTTATGCGTTTGGTTGAAGCAGAAGAAAAAACAGACCCACAGAAAAAGGCGATGAGCGCAGTGACGTTGCACTTTCGACGCTGTTTGATTGGCTCATCTACTCCTAGCACTGACTGCGCTCTGACGTTCGATATCTTATGGAATGACTTGCACGTGTCACGATATGTGTTGTTCCGCCATTGTGCAGGGGTTCCGACCTTCTAATAATCGGCACGGGAATTTCGAAAGGGGTCTATACGACAGCTTAAACCCTCAAAGAAATGAACTAACCTAGAATTAAAAATCCCCCGTGTACTTTTCATTTTCTTCCTGACAGCAAATTCATCGGCAACTCGAGGGCGACGGGGAGACGCGTGGCCGACAGCCAGCTGTTGCGTCAAAAAAGTTAGTCAGGTACTACGCCTTCGTGAGACTTGAACTGTAAATCTCCCACAAGCGGTAAGATTATTTAAGCCGCGGCCGCACTCCTAAAACGTCGTACAAAGGACACTTTGCAGACAGCGACTGAGGCGCGTTCCTTCCTTGTGTGACGGTCCCATTGGTCATAGAACAACTGTCTGCAGCCATGTTCGACGTATGTATAACGTGATTGGGGCTTCTGTCACTCTGTCTTTTCTATGGTGTATGGGCATGTGTGTGACTGCGGCGGTGTTCATAGCGGCGCTAAAATCTGCACTTTTGTGTGCAGACGGCAGTTGCCGTAGTATTTCACCGTCCACGGGTCGGGTAAGGGAGGAAAATGTTGACTATACTGTATAAGAACACGTCCTTAGAATACCCGGGCCTCGTTTACACCGATTGTCACGAGAATTCGTCGTGACAAGCTCACGTCGTCTCGTGTAGACTGCGACTCGCAAATACGCTAGATAAAACTGAAAAGGCGGAGGACGGTAACATATGATGACGGCGTCGTTTCGTCCAAAGACGCGACTATCAAAAGGGAGACCTTGAATGGGGAGATGTCGTTTTTTTTTCCCCATTTTCCTGCGGGAGCGTCTTTCCATGCGTCATAGCAAATTCCGCTTGGGTGGGGAAAGGAATACGAGCTAAGAGTAGCCATTTGCCACTCACCAAAAAGACGCGAAAAAATATAATAAAAAAAGCAAGGGAGGGAGGGAGAGAGAGAGAGAGATAGAAAAAAAAAAAAAGTAAGGGCCAACGTTCTCTATGCTCGAAAGTTGCACATGCCAACGATGGACGGACGCTATCTCCTGTGGAGAGCTTTGAACATCAACGAGCAGACAACGGGAGACGAAAAAGAGACAGGTATACAGAGCGGGCCGCTTTCAGACTCAAGATCGAAATGAAGATTTCGAGTACTCGGATGAAACGGGCCGTACAAAACATCGTGCACGTCCGGCAGTATAGTATGCACGGATGAACGACTCTGTCTAGCAGGCCAGTGTTCCTGCAACCGCCTCTACACCGCTTGCGCTTGGACCAATTCTGCTGCGAGCATAAAACTACCGATCTCTTCTAAACGATTAACAATAACCAGGTCTGGAGACGAGGAGATCAAGCGGCCGTGTCTGTGATCGTGCGTTAGTGCGGGTATCTGTACCTTTTCCAACGTGGCAAAGTAGCTCGTTCAACACTCGTCATCTTTTTTTTTTTTTTAACATTGAACGTGAGGGATTCTAAAATCGCAAGCGTTCAAGCGCACCATGTGGGCTACACTCTAAAAAAAGCCCATGCGTCTGCTTTCCCTCACAACACTCGGAGAGCCAATCACTGCAACTTACAGAGGCAGCTTAGCGAATGACAATGCCGAACCATATGTTTAGACGAAAAAACGCAGTCTGAGTTGTGACATTAAGCAATGCAAGCGTGACGTTTTGCATTGCTTAATATCACAACTCAGACTGCGTTTTTTGGTCTAAACATATGTTTCGGCATTGTCATTCTCTAAGCTGCCTCTGTAAGTTGCAGTGATTGGCTCTCCGAGTGTCGTGAGGGAAAGCAGACGCACGGGCTTTTTTTAGAGTGTAGCCTTTAAGGCTAGCCCACATGGTGCGCTTTTCTCTGCGTCTGCGTCGCATCTGCGCCTGCGCTTTAACGTCACTTCCGGCACCGGGACGAAACGCAGCGTTTTTGGCGCATTCCGACGTATCTGAAGGAGCCAGATATTTTGCGTCCAGGCGTGGCGTCTCCCGCTGCGTCCAGTAGGCAACAACCAATGAACGGCCGTGTTCACTAGTTGCAAGGAGAGTTTAAATTTTCTCCACTGTTTGCGCCACTGTAGGACTGTAGTTTTCGCCACGGACCTTGCGACAATGGCGATAATAATAATAATAATAATAATAATTTTTATTTGCACAGATTGCGAAACCCACTCGGCAGCGTGCAAGGCTAGGCAGAAAGGTTGAGTGAGACCCTTACACAGGTACGCCTGCTAGCCCGCCGCCAATTGGGGAAAGGGATACGGGAGAGGAAAATAAAAACAAACACTCAAAACCGAAAGATACACACACAAAAACGGGTAAAAAACCTGTGCCATTCCAAAGCAGAGCGCGCACACGCACGCACGCACACGCATACAGGGACACCCGCGCGCGCGGAGTTTACAAAATTTGCACGCCCGCGGCCTTCAATAAAAACGGCTTAGGCCCCGCCAATGCTCGCAGCAGGGCGAACATGGGTAGTTCGTCCTTCCCCCTGCGGACATCAGTTTACCATAGCTTTTGCACAAGTCCAGGGACTCTCTGCTCCGCGGGAGAGGCTGACGCTCCTTCAGCGGAACAGAGAGAAGTTAGCGAAGTACAAAAGCGCCGTGCACTCTGGCAGGCGAAATGTAAAGAATACAGGGACACCGAGAGACAAAGGCACAAAGGTACAAAATTAATACTATCGGCAACAACAACCGCAACAAGACATCCTCTGTGGTGGCCACAACCTCCTTGAGCGGCCAGCTGTAGATGTTTTGGCGCGGGAGATGGTGATGCCGATGGCATACCGAAAGGTAGATGAGGCGTACGCACTAAAAAGGATGAAAGTGAGGAAAATTGAGCTTCATTGCAATTGATGTAATAAAACGGCGTGCTTACTATTAATAAAATGAAGTATTACGGCATGTAGCCAACATTTAAAGCGCGATGTCTATTTAAAATTTGCTTTTGTTTCTTAAGCGCGTCTGGCTACGTTGGGCAGACGCTTCAGAAACGCAGACGCGAAGCGCTGCCCGGTAGCGCTGCGTGAGGTTTGACTGGGCGCACGCGTCTGGCTTCGCACGCGCGCCAAGCCGAGACGCGCGTCTATACTTTGTTTCACCTCAGGTCCGAGCGTGGCCGACGTTATGAGCCGAAAAGCCAATCTAACGGCGAAAAAGGCGCACCGTAATGGCGTGCTCTCCGCAGTTGATAGGACCAGCGGTGTTCGCCGTCTTTCTGCGCGTGCTCCACCGCTGGCTCGTTCTATCGAAAGCGGAGAACGCCATGACGTTGCGCTTCTTGCGCTGTTTGATTGGACCTTCGGCTCATAACCACGGCCACGCTCGGACCTAAGCTGAAACCAAATATAGACGCCCGGAAAAACGCGCCATGTGGCCTAGCCTTTAAGCGACGTCGCCCGTCAGCAACAACGAATCTGACGGTGTCAGATAAGGTGGCCTGTGAATGAATACTGAAAATAGACAAGTGCAAGCATAGCAGTATTGCCATTAATTGGTGCATGGGAGAATGCGAAGCGTGCACGAGCACGGAGCTTCGGTGAGTTTGTCGCTGCACGTGCTTGCCTTCACGAGCAGAAAGAAGGCAGCGACTGGTAATCGTTCGACATTGCGGGAGGCATCGGGGCAAGCGTCTGCTTTGTGCGAATGTGAATGAAAGCAAGGCATTTTTCAACGCTAAACTTCCTTTCCTACACAGTGTATGAAACGAACGCTATGTAGAAAGCACTGCCCAAGGGGAGGACTGCGCAGCTTGATCTAGCCTGTCTTTTGCACGCCAGCGCACCTCGATGAAAGGCTAGATTGAGCCATCCAATCGTGTCTGTAGTTTTGACAGTGTTGCTTACTACGTACTTTCGAAATAATAAACGATTGAAACAGGTGCGGTAGATATAATTGAAAACAGGGGGTCATGAGTGACCGCTCCACACGTGCGCCTTTAAAACAATAAATGCTCGCACGCGCATTAAGATGCAAAAAAAAAAAAAAAAAAAAAAACACTACAACACCGCTCCAAGTCCACCAGCGGAGTAAACCTTTTACCGAATTACCCGAGCATCAAAGAAAATGACGGAACGTAGGTACACGCTCTCCACTCGCTAGCGTCTGCAGCAGTAACTGTTCGAAAGCAAAATATAAAACAAATATGGCACTTCGGATGTGCGTTCCTCTAAGTTTCATTTTGGTTATTTACTTCGAATCGAGCGCGTGCAGCGAGTGTACCTACGTTACCAGCATTCTCTTTGGTGCTTGGGTAATTTAGCGAAAGTTCTATTCATTTAAGATGAACGGGATGTGGTAGCTCCAGAAACGCTTACTCAAATGAGGTTTATATGGTGCGACATATATTAATTATTTAAGCAGAACGATTAGCTTTATCGCTTTACAAGCTGCGTATGTCAATTATCATATAACAGGCGGGGCTCACAAAAAATAAAATACCACTACTAAAGTACTAATCGAGAATTACACAAAGTGCGAAATAAATAAATCATGGGGTCGGTACCCGACAGTAAAGAAACGCGCTTATTTTTCGCAGCAAGCATTAAATTAAAAAAAAAAGAAATATATATATATATATATAAATATCGCCTTTTACGCGCTGCCATCTTTGTCTGCGGGGCTGTGGAACGCCTTCGGAGCATGCGCTGTTGCTCTGTTGTGCGGTATACTATCAGACGCTGCGCGTGCGTCCATAGCTCAGTGACTCAGCATTTTTCGCCCGGGTGATGAGCGATGCGAAGGTCTATACTGTGTGCCACTAGTTGCGTGCAGTACAGGCGAAGGCAACGCCAGGCGAGGGGAGATAGGGCAAGCACTAGGAAGGCGAGGGACGAGGAAAAAACCTCCTCTCCTCTCTAACGTTCCTCTATAGTGCTCTCTCTTTGTCCATTGACCTCCTCTCCCGTCCCGCCTTCCTAGTGCTCGTCCTTTCTCTCTTCGACTGGCGTCGCCTTTGTCTGCATTGCACACTAGTGACACGGAGTATAGTTGGAGGGTTGGAGGGGACGACACAGGTCAGAATTTCCTGCCCTGTGAAGAACGTCGCCTACATGCGGTTTAAGCTGATTCAGACCTCCAAAACTGACGGCAGGGTTTGGTTACACAAACCTGTCAGAACATCTTCGATGAATATATTTACCCGTAATTAATCCATTTATAGAGCGATAGTAATTCATATATAAAAACGGGCCAATTACAGCGAGCGCGTAGGGCCGTTCTTCGCCACTGAAGTTGTAGTTGGCGGATCGTACACCGATGCGTCAAACTCTGATTACTTGGCTACTTTTGAGCCAATAAACAAATCGGACGGATAGAAGCGGGGAGAGGGGCGCCCAACCCCGGCAGCGGAGGTGGCCACTCAGGCCAGGCGGGAAAGAGTCCCACGGCGCGAGTGAAGCCTCGATTATTTCCTCGGTTTTCAGAGGCTCGGCAGGAGTGTCCCTCCCCCTTCTCTCCTTACACACCGATACTCGAGTGCACTTACTTTTTTCGTGAGAGGACGCAAACAAATAACGGCCGACAGCATCACCTGCAGGCACCGGCGTTTTCTTTTTGTCGCAGCGCCAGGCAGAGACACCAGCGCCTGTACATCCGGACTAGGGCAAGCGTATGCGTACTACAGCGTCAGTGCGGTTTTGAATGTGTAGGTGTGCGCCGCTGATGTTAAGCCTGATGGGAAAGGACTCTTTCGAGCGGAAAGTCGCAGCTGCATTTTTACCGCGAGCGTCATTTAGAAAAGCATGTGTCATCTTTCGCCGCGTGTTCGCAATACGCAACTATTAAAACGAAGCCTTTTTGGGATGCAGCCGCATATAATGTTTTGCTCGAGTTCAGGTAAGCATAAAAAGCAAAACAGAAAAACGAGGGCATGCGTACAAGCCTTGTGGTTTTAGAATTAAAGATTTGAATTTAGTGTACACTCGGCCTGCAGTCACATGCGAGTGGCTAAAATAGAAGAAAACGAAAAAAGATCTCGGTGTCACTCTGATCGTGGTTGGTTTAATTCACCACTTTACGAGTAATATAAAATTATTTGCACAACTCCGCTTATTCAAACATATACCAAGAAGCCAGTAGTAATTTATATATGAAAGGCGCGTCTCTCCCCCTTCTATTTTTTCACCCCTTTCCCCGTCATCTTTAACACAGATATGGAAACAGGCGCAGCTGTGGCAAAACCATAGGGACCAGATAGAAAAAAACGTTGAGATACCTTGTAACAAAAGCGCCGCAGTATTTTGTTACAAACGTGTAGCAGAGGCTAATATACGGTGATAGTAATAATGCAACTGCACTAACTCGCTCTTATCTCCAATTATGACAAACAAGGAAAACACATTCGTAAACTAATCCCGCTTGCGAAACCTTCTCCGAATCGAAGTGTGGCCCGCACTTTGGGAGATCTCGGTCCACAGCAGGAAAAAGACACCGCGCTATCGAACCTTAGAAACGAATAAAAACACCCGAGGAGAGACAGGGCGAGAAGGAAGAAATGGGTACTGGGGGACGAGGGGCAGTCGCGAGGGGGCTCGACCTCCCGCTGTATCGCGTCGAGATCGCACGATCACGAGAGGAGGGGCCCCCCTGTTGATTATGACAGATTATGACGTATCAGGTCATAAGGACGACACTACCGGCGCGCCATCATCCGCAACCGTCTCTCCCGGCTCCTGGAGCTCGCGGCGGCGGCGACGGGAGCAAGAAAGCGTAGTGAACGTTGAGAGACTCGGAAGGATGGTTACGACACTCGCGAAGCGCGCTGCTGCACAAGAACGCGTGACGAACACACGGGACAGTTTGTTCTCGTATGTAAGGGACGAAACCCACGTTTCCACCGCGTTCCAAGTCTGCGTCCGTCGCCAAGAGTTTCGTTACAACCAATCAAAATGAGGTGCTCGAGATTGAGGTGTTCAACGCAAAAAGTGAAAGTGACAGACTATGCTAAAGACTAGAGTCAGTGTACCAGAAATTATTCTTAGAAAGCAATCCCTAACCGCAAGACTGGATTGGCTCACTCAGGATAGAATGTCCAGAAACTTAACTCTGCTGGCTTTCGCGTCAAGAAAATGCAAGTATCCTTGCACGATGACGGATGAATAGAGCGTCCATCGAGACTTTTCTCCAAGAAAAGGCTCGGCATCTCCTTTTCTCTGGATCCTAACGCAAGGAGAATAGTTCGAGGTAGGCACTGTCCACGTTAGCTCGAGAATAGCATGCGAAGTCTTCGAGGCAAGCCAGCATTTTTGTATGCCAGCCTTGGCAGTGCTTTCGCTCACAGTGTCTCCGTAAAAGTAGTTTCGTGCAAGCGAGCCCGAGATACACCCTTTGAGTGCCACGCGCCGGGGTATACTCTGGCACGCTCCCATGCATGTTTCAGTTTGATTGGCTCCCTACCTTCCCTAACTGGGCTCTCGATTTTATTTGTATGGATAGAGGGACGTTTTCTCTACCTGTTGACGGCATGTGGAAAGTTAGGGGTCTTTGTCTCGGGATGCTCCTTCGTTTTTCCAGAAAGACGAATCTATGTCGTTTAACTTTGAGCTGTATGGTAAACATTGAGATCTAAAACTTACAATGAAACTAAATAAAAAAAGTCGGTTATGGCTGTTCTAATTTTGTGACCCCAGGGTGCAAGGCCGGGGTGCCATTTTGCATAATACCGTGTCTCGAAACGTATACTTCGAGAATAATATCCTAGGTTGGAGCTCGTCTATAAATATACCGATTTCATAATCCGTGCGACAGTTTTTCTCCAAGGGACAAAAATTTGTGTTTGTCACGCAGGGAGAAAAAGAAAAAAAAAAAAAAAAGCCGGCAGTTAAAGGAATAATGAACCTTTTTTTTAATGTTGATTTTTTTCCGATTCGTTTACCTACCCACATAATTATAATTTCCAAATTACCTGCCTTTGCTTTTTCCGGCACGCTATTTAGCCTCGCTAAATTCAGAATACTCATTGTGAAATCGGTAAGCCAAAATTATGTCAAAACCCACATTCCAATATTCCTAAACTTTTCAGTGCCGCGACGTAGGGGCAAGGCAGGCTTACAGGTCGAACGGGCAGCCTAAAAATGGACTACGCCGAGCATTTTGTTTCGTACTGCTGTCCGGGTGCAGGAGCGAGCTTCGAAAGCATTCATTTGACAACATGAAAGTGCTCGTAACCAGTTGGGAACAAAGTCTAGAGCCAAAAGAGTGAACCCCTGCCTTCCGTTGACGTCACTTTTTCACGGTTGCCAGTAGAGACTCACTTCGGAAAACACGGAGAGGATCGAAATTGTAAATTCAATAACCTCGCGAAAAAAGAAGTTTATTTGGGCCCAATAATTGGGCTGCTATTTCAGTGATGTTTGTTTGCGTGTTTAGCAATTTTTCAGGCGAATCAAAGAGTATGGGAAAAACAAAAACGCCAGAGTGCCCTTTTAAGCCGAGTGTTAAATACTTCATAGATTGTACAGTCTATTTACGTCCTAAGGCATTATAGGCGCACCTCCTCTTCACACTTCACTCGTATACGAGCGGAATAGTTCAGAAATGTGCACATAAACCGGAGGAAAAACAGATCCTGTGTTCATTCATTTTAAACGTCAGAACACACACTAGACAAAATTGTTGTCAGCTACGTGGTAGCCTGCGGCCGTCCTCGTTAAAGCACGTGTGCTCTTGTTTGTGCAAATTGGCGCGCGTAGGCATCGTATTCAGAACAAAACTAAATGTATCTTCTTTTTAACTTACGAACGCATTGTGCAGCGGAAGCTTCGGGGCACGTGGAGCACCTGGAGCGAAAGCTCGCGCTCCGAAACCCGGGGTGCCCGTTTCGATCTGGATGAGCATCGCACCGGCGTGCGGTTGTCTAGCCCTACGGCGTGGTGCACGTTAAAGACCCCAGGCCAGCGGTTGTACTGCACTGGCTAGATTTCTCATCTACAGCGCCGAGGCAGACTAAGTTCGGGCTGTATCAACATACACACACCCCAATGAAGAGAGAGTTCTATAGCGAATTGTTTCCAAAGGCCCTGTATGGCTCCGGGCGCGCGTTACAGAGCATGTTTCAATATAGCATCTCGAGCTTCCGATACCAGTATCTTAAAACGAAAACAGGATGTGCTAAAGATGTCCCGCAACCCGATGCTACGATAGCGTAGCAAGACTTACGGGAGTCACGATCGAGAGTGTCAATACGCCATTCCTGGAGGCACATAACGCAAGGAAGGGGGTATTCACTGGCGGCCATAGCTCCACGGTTCCCAAATTGTGGTCCGCGAATCCCTAGAGGTCTGTGGAGACATCGGTGGGGGACCGCACTGATTCGGGGATTAATCCACCCGGGACAGTTAGGGCAGAAAAGGGGGTTGAAGTCGTCGGAACAGAGTTTTCACGAGTCACCGCGCTCCCTTCCTGAATTTAGTGTACATTGAGCGCAGGCTTTCTCGGAGACAATTAAAGCTCAAGTATATGTTGCCTTTCTTAACTTGAAACTGCGACAGCGCTTTGTATAGGAAAGGAGGGGACATGACTCAAGCCCCGACCAGGGCTCCCCTAGCTGCAAACATATCATTTTCATCGGTAGGTCCTTCTTAGCCGCTCCACTCAGGTTACGTTCGCTCAAGTTTTGCGCCACGGAAAAAGCTTGCGGAATTTGTAAGAACCTTCAACCCCATCGTAATAATGACGGGCACACTAGATCCGCGCAATTCGTCACAATTGCTTCCAGACGAGTAGGCGGCGACAACCGCTAGGGGGCAGCGAACAATCAGAGAGCCTGTATTACAGAGAATTCCCAACTGCTTGATCGGGGTCACGTGGTTTACGGGCCGCGTTTGCAACACGACCTAAAGGTGACGAACGCGTTGGTCGTCCGCGAGCCCCTCCCCCTTTCCGCCTGCTTTCCTCCTAGCCCCGCGATAACGCAGCGCATGCGCACATGCGAAACAATATACGATGGAGGCATCCGCCATTAAACTGCAAACGATCCCCATGGTTTGAGTTGCACCCTCTCTACTATCTAGGCTCTCTACGAACAATATCCGACAGAGGCGACGCCGCCGGCGTTCTCCTTTCCCATGGAGTCGTCCGCAGGATGCCAAAGGCAAGAACCGCGATTTATACTTAGCCGGATTGACGACTTAAGTGCTCACCAAGTTAAGGCGACATATGTTCCTAGGTGTATGTACCACGCTGTTGTCATATAGACGCACTCAACGGGTCTTCACGAATTAACACTCCGTTCCAGCTTAGCTCCCAGCGCAGCCAAAGGGGGACGGTTCACCTCTTGGAAAAGAGCGTTCGTACGCATCATTCCAGGACGTGAAATGAATTTTTTAATTATGTAGCAGACGATGCCGTTGATACTTCCACAGCAGACGCAATGTCTCTCTTCGACTCCTCTGCCCCTCTGCGCAGCTTCCGCGCGGAGTGATATACGAAGTGAGGGCGAAGTCGCATTCTATCGCCGGCGTTTGATTGGCCCCGGCCACCAGTAGCTCTGCTAGGAGCTAAGCTGAAACGGAGTATAATATAGTTGGGGGAGGAGGAGATCCGCCGCGTAGCAATATTTGATAAGAGAACACATTCGGTATAAGCTGGCGCTTGCACGCGTTATGAGCGATTGCAATCGCTTCACTCAAAATAATAATAATAATAATAATAATAATAATAATAATAATAAATTTATTGACCCATTCAGACGAGAGAAGTAGGATGTGAATACGGGTACATCAAAGCCAATAAAGGCTTGTGTGATGACACCCTAAAAAAAAAGGACATGTGTGTCTGCCTAGGTACAAAATAAAGTAAAATTCACACACAAAAAATAACATTTAAACTAGCACACAACTAGTATGTCACAAACAGTCTATACACACATCATGAACAGGCAGTTAACTAGTGTCCAAATTTAAGCACTTGAGTTCTTGTTTCAGCGTCTTCAATGATGTAACTTGGTAAATAGAGTCCGGGAGGGCGTTGAACAGAAACGGGACATAGTACTCCCGCATACATTTGCCATATCGAGTGGAACAAAGCTTCACTTCGAAACGAGAGGTGCGACGCAATGTGCGGGATGGAATAACTGGTGTTTTGAAATCGCTGTTCCAAAAGTACCGACGCACAACCGTCTGAATAAACAGAGAACGAAAATTCGGTAGTTTAAGGCTTTTAAAGATGTCAGCAGTATTATACAGATCCGTATTATATGCAACACTTGTTAATTATTAATAATAATAATAATAATAATAATAATAATAATAATAATATCTTTATTTGGCACTGGAAAGCCACGGCACCACGGAAAGGCAGCAGCCCGTACATTGGAGGGATGCAATGTGTATGTAGTACATACGTACCCACCCAATAAGCGTTCACGCAGAAGAAGCCACGTTGTGAATGGCAGGCTATCCTCGTACTACGTACACGAAACAAAATGCACAACCGCGGGAACAAAAGTGGCAGCACGGCGAATGACTGAAATATAACTGAAAAACGGTATGGCGAATCTCTATCCCATATTAACTAAGCTTTAAAGTCGCAACGCCTAAATGCTACGGAAGCGTCGATCGCTTGAACCTTTACAGCAAATTTTCAGCGAAAATTAGACTCGGCACGGCAACACTGGCTTTGAAGGAGAGGATGTACACTCCGGCGGACGATGGACGTGAGGCAGTCACACTGCAGCAACCCGCGTTATTTTTGTCCTTACCGGGCGACTGCCAGCAGCAGAACCGCGCACCCCCGACTTCACAGCGACTAATCACGAAGGAGTCAAGCGATGCGTCTGATTGCCTTCAACGCTCTCAGTATCCAAGAGGCCTTGGTCGTAGGAGTGCGTGGTAAGCTCTCCATAAAGAGCTGACTCGCGTCTTTGCCATTCGCAAGTGTTGCGGACAAATTCCAGCATGTTGTCATCTACCTATCTTTCGAGCAAGATGAGTAAGTAAGTCTGCCAACGAACTCTAATGCCAATATTATATCGCCAAAAAAAAAAGAAAGAAAATACAACCACCTAACTATGTTTGGCATACGCGTGAGGATATCTAAAATGCACCTCTGCTCCATCATGAGATATACAACGTTATTGGAACGCACCTGAATAGTTAACCCATCACGGGTATTGGCGGGAAACCAGAAAACCTATCACTTCCTTAAAAATTACAGGAAGATCCATTGGTGGATTCTTAGGAAACGCGTTAGCATAACCGTTGGGAAACGCCACATGCGTTCTTGTTTAGGAATCGCTAACGCTGACCCCTTCACTTTTCTGTTTGTTTTTTTTTTCTTTTGCTTCCTCTATTTTAGCTGCCCTTTTTTTTTTTTTTGACCTCGTGACGGGGTTAGTTTTAGCGTTTCCCAAAGGGGGACGTGTGGCGCTTCCCAAGGGTCATGCTAACGCATTCCCCAAAAGTCCACGAACGGATCTTCCTGTAATTTTTTTTCACCCTTTTCTGTACTCTGCCTGTCAGAGTACGTCGACGCCCTTGGATACGGTCATCCGTATCGCTCGTGGAAAGAGTCACATCCATACCACTAGTGGAAGGAACGGCATTCATCGTGTTAACTACTCACACACACACACACATCCCAGCCTACGCACCGCTACTACGGAAACCCAGAGCGAAAAACAACTGAGCACACCCGCATTCCACCGCGCCGCAAAGCCTCCCCCTCTCTGGCACCGCGCCATCTGTGCGACGCTCCTTTGACGAAAACGAAAGAGCTCGTTTTGACCAAAACCCGGTAGTGTCTGTCAGCTTGTCAGCGCCGGGTAAAGGGAGAGGTTGATGCGTGCTGATGTCAGCACTTCGGACCAATGGGAGCGTCGCACGCGTCGCCCTCTTTCCCTAGTTCTCACTCTCTCCTCAACGCTAAAAAAACAGAAAAACACCGCCGAGTTTTTGTCTAAGATGAGCGTCCTAATTCTAACGCATTTCAAAATTGTTCGACGACCAATGAGATTTATCCGATAGGAAGGGATTAGCATTGGTTTTTTCTCACCCCCTTTCACCCCTTTCCATTAGTTTAGGACCCTGACAATCGTCTATGGCCGCCTTCCAGTCGTTTATTAATGCTTTTCCTCTCCGCTTTCTTCTGCACGCTTCCGTCGCCTTGCCGCTGCAGCACCAACCAAACGACGCTTACGCTCTTCCTCTGTCTCGGTCTGAAGTCGCCGACGCGTGGCCTCAACCTCCTTCTGTCGTCGCTCTTGGATACGGTCAGCCATATCACTCGTAGAAAGAAGCACATCCACCGCCGGAGCGACAACTGAGCCACTGAGCTAGGCCGCATTCCAAAGCGGCGCGGCGCCTACTCGTCTCTGGTTCCACGCCAGCTGTGCGATGCTCGTATTGGTCCGAAGCGCTGACGTCAGCACGCGTCAACCTCTCCCTCTCTCCCCGCCTCTGACCAACGCGCCGACACGATACCTCCTCACCACCCCACTTTCCTCGCGACGTCATGCATGGCGCTGACAAACGGACGCACGGACTGACACCGGCGGGTTTTCGTGAAAACAAGCGTTCTAATGCTAACGCATTAAAAGAAAAACGCTTGCTGTCATATGCTTGCTGCGCTCGGCGTCAAATGAACATTCAGGAGGTGCACATACGAGTGCCATTCACGCTTGTGCTAATTACCATACCAAAACGAACGACGAAAAACACTCCCAATGATGGGGTCCCACGAGCAGATAATATCTTCTTGTTGAGACTAATTTACTCTCAGAAAGAAAAACAAACGCTGGGCAACCAGAACGCTTAAGGCACGGCAAGACCGGTAATTTTGGCGTACGTGCTCCGGTCACAAGAGCCCTGACACATTGGGCGGTGCGGTTTAGCCTGGCGTAGAATACAAATGGCGCGCCTAATTGACTCGAAACATGTCCAGTGCATTCATAGAACGCGTTCGAATAAATACCGTGAATTTTCCGACGTGACCGTGCACTCCAATACGGATGCCTCACGCCGTGAGACTTTCCATATAGAATTGGTGGGTTGAGTAAAACGTCATTCGTCAAAAAAAGTGGAGTGCCTCGCAGCTCGGCAGTGCGGGGAGCGAAAACCAGTCGTTCAGAGTCCGACATTACCGGTTCAAACACCACTCGTGCCTGTTGCGATATGGAGAACAGTTATGCGGAAGTGCATTCGTGTTGTCACTATAGTGTGCTACATAATAATATTCCAGCTTAGCAGCCTCGCTGCAGACCCCAAATCGTTCCTTTACGATATTTCAATATTTAGTGACAGCGTCAGGGGATTATAGCTTCACTGTCTCTAAATGTTCACATTTCACACTAACTTAGTGCTTCTCTAGCGCGACAGTTCGTGCAAATAAGAAATTTCGAGGGTCTAGATTTCGCGATAGCGTTTTCAATTACCTCTCAGCTGAAGTAGAATAGGTAGAGGTGAACAGTGAACCAACTCTACCCGCTGACACGATAGAAGCGCCTTGTTGGATAGTAGCGACATTCATGGCACGTTATGAGTCCCCGCGACTGGCAGCAGACAATCGGAACACATGTAGACTTACTATGTCTCGATGGACTGTCTCGGAACACACAATTGCTTAGTCAACAAGCACTAACGCTGAAGAACATAACAAATTCAGAAATTCAAACATGTTAGATGTCATGTTTGTGAAGAGAGCTGGTTGAATGTTCGGGACAAACAGAAATAAATGAGAATACAAAAGTGAATAAGCGAAAATTGGAAATTACCGAATACCCAATGGACAACTGCGATAGCTTATCGGTCGTAGATTAGGAATATACTACGAAGATAATTTTTCACACGGTGACCGGTACATCACAAACAGCAGCACCGGTTCGTTCAGAGTAGTCGAAATATAACAAACATATGACACGTGAAACACGACGGTAACTTCGCACGAGCGAATTGCTACCTTTGAAGTTTGTGAAGACTCTCCGATGGGCATTATGGTGGTAAACTTCGGGTTCTACTTTAGATGGTGACGCCTGCCCGAGTGACATGTAGGCAGGAACCATGCAGCACAGGTATATGCGCCGCTGACACGATGCCTGAACCAGCCTAGCTAGCGACTGACAAAATTAAAAAGGACAGGGAGGAGCGTCAGTTGTCCCGCGTCTAACGCCAGCTTCCTACCTTCGACAGTGCTTCGGCGTCTCGTGTATCTCGAGCACGCGCACGCAGCCAAGGCGGAGGGCATGAAGCGCGTGGAGGCCGTTCTCACTCTGCCAGTGAGCGTCGCCACGCGTACGCGCAAAAATAACAAGAATTCCAATGTCAATATCTTCGAGGCTACCGACGCTTGACTTTACGAATACCCAGCCGCCTACTGCGCAACGAAAACATGAGCATCATTCATAAAGCGCTTATGCTCAGAACCACAGACAACGCTCATTTCGATGAGTATCTGGAGCTTGGGAACGTTCCACGTCGTCATTCGAATAATAAGCGCGACAAATATGGGCGCTGCGGACGTGCATTATCGAACCATCGCGGATTCAGACGCCATGGGGCGGTGTCGGCGGCGCATGCAGCTGCGATGCGCGCGGCAGAGAGCGCGCAATTGAACTTGTAAATAAGGCAAAAATGCCGAAGGAAACGTTCGTGTTCGCTTGCCATTAGGGGGCGATCGCGAACCGGCGATTATTTCGAATATGCGGGCAATTAAGCTATTGGAGATCGTTTATTCAAAGGCAAGCGCCGGCCCAGCCGAATGCGCCCTATCGCGCTTAAACGACGTTTCCAAAGTTCGGAACAGCACAGCAGCGAGCTGAATCCGATTGACGGCGCACAGAGGCGCTTCGGAGGCAGTGCACGGGAGCTTGTGAGCGTGGAAAACAAGGCACAGTCGGCATTTGAAACCGCTCGATTCATTCGAGAACAGGGCGTCCACTCGTGAACAATAAACGGAAGTAGGCACGGATAACAAACGACCACGACCGATCGAATCGGAGCAGTGCAAGTTTTGGCCGAACCTTGAAGGCTTACATTAAACGAAGCAATTAATAAACATGAAATAAAAGCAACGCTGGTTTACCTTAGAAAGAAATCCCATAAACAGTGTTTCGGAATAAAATTTGACATAAATAAACGTGGCCACGTCGCGAGGGAACAGGAAGTTTGCTGCAACTAACGGCGCTCGGGCACATATTGATTTGTGGTGCTCGCGACAAAGTGCACTACTTAATAGATGGGGGACTACAATGCATCGGGGGTTTCTTCCGCTGCAAACAGTCGGAACGTCGGATACATCTAGAGCCTTCATAACTTACACGGAACTCCAATGGAAAACTCTCTGTCAAGTAAACAGAACAATATCAATTAATTTTTATTAGAAAACAAAAAAACGGCACTACGTAATATTACCATTAAACAGAACTGGATTATTTTAACGCAATATCGACAGGCGCCACAGTAGTAGCCATTACTCCAGCTGAATGCTCGTTCTTAACAGCGCACTCATCGCAATGAAGGCGATAACAGGGCAGTCCCTAAGGATCATCCCTGGGTTCGAACACCGCCCCTGCCCTTTTCAATAAAGATAAGCATCGTGCCGGCGTGTGTGCCTGTAAGCACTATTCTGTGATGCGCGGTAAAGGGAAGCTGAATCACTTTTCGTCCCGGGACTTCAGTTATCGCACTTATCTTAGACAGAAGTACACGTAAACTGCATTTATTTTGAAAAATACGTGCAGGGGCATGCGGCGATCCTCTCTGTCGCCTGTTATCTGTCCAGAGCGTCATGACGTCACAGACGGCATCCCCCGAGCCAGCTTATACTTCGTCTCACCCTACGATGGACTAAAGGCAGAAGCTACGAACCGCCAGATCCAATCACGAGCACTTAGACATTGCGTGGTATTTCGCTTCGATGCACCTATCGGTGCCCGCGTCCCGGATTACTGATGGGGATGGGCGGACAGTGGTTCGGATCGAGCAATGAGTGACTCAACAATTTTACATTGCAAAGAAAGCCACGACGTACTGGCTCTTTGCAGTGTCGAAGCTATAAAAATCACGCAGCGTTTTTGGATTCGGAGCATTATTTGTCCAAACCTAATCAATGCTAAGTGTGTCATAGTTTAGCGTGGAACGCAATTGAACCTGGCGGCCCGTGGCTTGGCCTTTAGTCCATAGTTGGAGGAGACGAAGTAGTGGCGAGAAAGGGCCATCTGACCTCGCTGATGACGTCACTTGTGTTCGTTTTTTCTCTCCGCTCTCGCGCTTTACTCCCCTCGGCGCGCCGCAACGGGCGCGTCTACGTCGAATGCATAATTGGCTATTTCGACGCTCCTTGGTACCAACACGATCGAAAGCAAAACTTAAGACGCATAATTTTAAGGTGCCTACATTACA
Source organism: Ixodes persulcatus (assembly GCA_013358835.2). Taxonomy (NCBI): domain Eukaryota; kingdom Metazoa; phylum Arthropoda; class Arachnida; order Ixodida; family Ixodidae; genus Ixodes; species Ixodes persulcatus. Next base: position 697,706 of record JABSTQ010010781.1, read on the forward strand.
ACTTTTACTGTTTGTTCGAATTCAAGGACCTCTTCAGCTTCCCTTAAAAGGCCCCAGATTAGCAGTCGCACCACACCGGCTGAGCGTCTCACCTACAGTGTGTACCGGCGTCGCCATACCTCAAATGCAGATCGACTTCACGCAATCTAAACATTTAACTTTTTTTTTTTTTTTTTTTGAGAGAGCGGCAAACAATTTGGCGCAAGTCGTCGATGAACGCGGCCAATCGTCACGTCGCACCTCGCAAAGGATCCACCCCTCTGAACCAGAACAGCTTCTTCTCGCGAACCCTCGGGCAAGCTCCCATGCAGCCGACGCGCCAGGGAAGCTCTCTCCCCGTTCGGGCAAAAGCAGAACCCGCGCCTGCATGCAACGAGCGGCGACTCCGAGACGAATCCCTGACGAGAGACGAACAGGCCAGGGAGGAAGGCCGGCCCCAAGAAAAGCGGCGGACAGCCGGAACGCTGTAGGCAGGAAACTCGTCCAGATTGAGTGGGCGCGGGGATTACGGCCCGCGGAGGAGGGGGAAGCATCAGTCGTCGGCTGGCCACAGGCGGCCCTCCCGAGCAGGAGGCACCGGGTTTGCGCCAAGAGAGCCGCGGGCTGGACGGCGCGTGAATCTGCCGCGTGGTTTGGACCGCCTGGTTGCATACGGGTGATCCGTCTCAATCGGGGAGCGTGATGGAGCGGCGGGAATCTCCGTGGCCGCCGCCGCAGCAGCGGCAGCGCGCCTGCCTTGGCTTCTGGCAGCGGATCATCGCAGGACGAGGAGCCGCAGGCAGCGAGTCGCTGCAGGCGCGAAACGGGACGCGAGGACTTAGCAAGGCGCCCCCCCCCCCCCCCCCCCTTTTTTTTTTCTTTCTCTCGAGCGAAATAAAACGAGACAGAAATCGTGTTTGTGTACTCAGAAAGCAGACTTGTACACGTTACTGAAAAATAGTAAGGAATTACATTACAATTACTCAAGGCTAAATTGTAATTTATTACAATTACAATTACCCTCACATAAAAGTAACTGACCGTTACCCCAAAAAGTAATCCGTTACTTTCGTGGCGTTTACTTTCAACATTATTGTCCTCAAGTAAGAAAAAAAGGGAAGAGGGTTATTTAAGTTCTTATTGTTGCAACCTGTTCCATTTAATGACCTTGAGTATTTTGAGCAACACCTGACTCTCGAAAGTCTTGTCAGACATTTTGCGTTATTTCTTACTCAATATGTCGACTGCTACGCTGAACACCCTTTGAACTGAGGCACTGGATGGGAGTTCCATATTGTTCCTCAAGAATGCTTCATGCTCTGCAATGAGCTTTTTCAGCGAAGCAGCACGACGTACTGGCTCTTTGCAGTGTCGAAGCTATAAAAATCACGCAGCGTTTTTGGATTCGGAGCATTATTTGTCCAAACCTAATCAATGCTAAGTGTGTCATAGTTTAGCGTGGAACGCAATTGAACCTGGCGGCCCGTGGCTTTGGCCTTTAGTCCATAGTTGGAGGAGACGAAGTATAGTGGCGAGAAAGGGCCATCTGACCTCGCTGATGACGTCACTTGTGTTCGTTTTTCTCTCCGCTCTCGCGCTTTACTCCCCTCGGCGCGCCGCAACGGGCGCGTCTACGTCGAATGCATAATTGGCTATTTCGACGCTCCTTGGTACCAACACGATCGAAAGCAAAACTTAAGACGCATAATTTTTAAGGTGCCTACATTACAACTTTTACTGTTTGTTCGAATTCAAGGACCTCTTCAGCTTCCCTTAAAAGGCCCCAGATTAGCAGTCGCACCACACCGGCTGAGCGTCTCACCTACAGTGTGTACCGGCGTCGCCATACCTCAAATGCAGATCGACTTCACGCAATCTAAACATTTAACTTTTTTTTTTTTTTGAGAGAGAGCGGCAAACAATTTGGCGCAAGTCGTCGATGAACGCGGCCAATCGTCACGTCGCACCTCGCAAAGGATCCACCCCTCTGAACCAGAACAGCTTCTTCTCGCGAACCCTCGGGCAAGCTCCCATGCAGCCGACGCGCCAGGGAAGCTCTCTCCCCGTTCGGGCAAAAGCAGAACCCGCGCCTGCATGCAACGAGCGGCGACTCCGAGACGAATCCCTGACGAGAGACGAACAGGCCAGGGAGGAAGGCCGGCCCCAAGAAAAGCGGCGGACAGCCGGAACGCTGTAGGCAGGAAACTCGTCCAGATTGAGTGGGCGCGGGGATTACGGCCCGCGGAGGAGGGGGAAGCATCAGTCGTCGGCTGGCCACAGGCGGCCCTCCCGAGCAGGAGGCACCGGGTTTGCGCCAAGAGAGCCGCGGGCTGGACGGCGCGTGAATCTGCGCAGCGGTTTTGGACCGCAGGGCTTGCATAGGTGATCCGTCGCAATCGAGGGAGCGTGATGGAGCGGCGGGAATCTACGTGGCCGCCGCCGCAGCAGCCGGCAGCGCGCCTGCCTTGGCTTATGCAGCGGATCATCGCAGGACGAGGAGCGCAGGCAGCGAGTCGTGAAGGCGCGAAACTGGGAACGCGGGACTTACAAGGCGCCCCCCACCCCCCCCCCCCCCTTTTTTTTTTCTTTTCTCGAGCAGAATAAACGAGACAGAAATCGTGTTTGTTACTCAGAAGCATCTTAGAAGCAGGGGGGTTCGAGTCCCGTGGTGTTGCCAGAACATCGTGAGACCGCAAAACACACAGACCTGCAGGAAAAGAAAACCACGAGCGAGGCAGTAGGTAGTACAAACACTTTCAAAAAAAATGGTTTTTGTAAAAGGGTGTATCGTTACACCATTTGTCACAATATAATACACCCCAAAACTCACTTCGAGTACAGCGGCCCTACAGTCGAACAGACGGCGCGAAATTTTACGAGGGGCTTGATAGCCGTGTGGTGCAACTTATTAAAATAGCTAATGTACGTTTTACTGACTACAAAAAAATAATCGGGGTTTTCTTGGCCGTACTGTAAAAACTCGGTGTTTTCTTTATGTGGTCTTTGATACGTTCTTTAGCTATTTAAAAAGTTATATCGCACCGTTATCAAGCCCCTCGTATAAATCTGGGGCCGTCTGTCCGACTACAGGGCTCTGCACGTCGAAATGAAGTTTTGGGGTGTATTATATGGGACAAAGGGTGTAACGATACACCCTTTTTCTTGGAGGTGAACAGTAAAACATAAACAAAACTGAGGCACAACGCTGGAACTTTGGCCCTCAGAAGTTTTAACCGGGAGGACGGACACGCCGTTTCCTCGCCCGTGCAACGAATTGAAAACAAATAAAAAACGGACTGGGTTCGAAGGACGGGCATCACATTCGCTCAATGTAGCAGCGAATTCGGCGAGCGCTGTTGAAAACCGATCTCCAATAGAGTATAGTTTCGCCCAGATTAGCGAAGCAAACTCCTCATTGGCCGACACCAGAAAAGCGATCCAAGAAAGAGAAGCCCAACGGCTTCCCCCGGGGCGCTACTTCACCGCGGCAGCGAGACGAGGCCCTTCTCACAAAGGGAGGCAGCGGTGCGGCGTCGCCGGAGAACGGTCACGAAAAAGAAGGCGCCGTCGCCTCAGCGGATCCCCCGGAACCCCGCGCGTCTTCGAGGAGGCCAAGCGCAAGAAGAGCCCGTCGGATTATGTGCTGCATGCTCCGAGACCGTACAAGCACATTCAGCCGCCCGGGAAAAGTGGCGAGGCGGAGGAACAAGGCGGATGATAAAAACCCCAGGAAACTTGCTCGGTGGCATTAAGCCCCTGGTGCAAGCGACTTCATGAAACCAGTCGGCAACTGTAAGCGACTGTCCACCTCTCGGCGCGCCGCAGAAAGGGCACCCAGCGTGCCCCGTAAAGATAAAGAAACTCTTCTTCGGAGAAAGTCAAATACGTAAGGCAAGAGGCGTCCCAATAGCGGCGGGTCTATACGCCATAACAGGGTCCTCCAGCTCATCGACAGAGATTAGAACCCTGGCGAAGGAGCGAACGAAGACGCCCTTTCAAGTTAATCACGGAAACTGTCTGGACTGGAGCAAGAAAGTAGTAAAGATACCCGGGCTTAGCGGGAGGCGACACCGGGTCGGCCTTAGTGCGCTCGCGGGCCTCTCGGAGGGGAACCCCATAATGGAAGTCCCAAACAAGGTCTCGGCTGAATCTCCAGAGGGCTTAGAAAAAAGCGCCGAGGGCCGCGCCGTCGGAGGAGGCGCGACGCGGTCCTCGTTCAGGAGACGTCGAACCAAACCAAGCAGAAACACGGTCACATTTTGTCGGTGCACAGCAGCCTGTGTCCCACAAACAGTTAGACCCATCCATTGAAAAACCCGCGGATGTGATGACTACCCGACCGTCCGTACAGTCGTGTTCTTGAAACGTATGTAAAAGGACCTGATGCGACGTGTTCATATTTAATTTAAGGAAAGGTAAATTCAGGCCAAGTATTTTATAACGAAACTATACTCTGTTTCACCTTATGATGTACCGCAGGAAAGGCTACAAGCGCGAGCTCCTTGCTTTGGGGCACATCTCAGCGGCACAAGCTCTCGTGACTTCAGAGCGGCTGCCAACGCTATGAGCTCGCGCTTCTAGCCTTCGCTGCGGTACAACATAAGGTGAAACGAAGTATAGCTGAAACAGACACTAAAGCGTGAAAAGCAGAAGTATCGGTCGTCGCGACCTAAAGCTATTCGAGTAAAGCGCCGTCATACCGCAACAGCTGAGCTGCAGTATATATACATATAACTTGTCTTACTCGAGAAGCTAGAAAAAACTTGGGGTAATCAGCTACCCCATCTACGCGCCCTTCCTCGAAAAAGTACACAAACCTAACTGAACTTCATTATTACAACGATGTCGGTCTTTCCATCCATCTTTAAGCGGACACCGCCCCGTTATATCCGCAACCCAATTTCGTCGTTTTGATTTCAAGTAGACCAAAATGCAGCTAGTGAAACCCAGACGACCCCCGGTGGAATTTTCCAGATCTTGAATCAACGAACGCATATATTCTTCCACTGTCGAGAGGCGGTATACTTTCAAATACCGAGGGTTCTCGAACCCGCACGCACAAGAGGCCCACCCCCCTCCCTCTTTATGGTCTGTTTTCAAGTTACTGTTTTTCTTTTTCAGCTTGCAATCGTAATGCTTTGCAATTGAGCTCTCCCCGAAGACCTCCCGGGCTTCGCAAAGAAGCGAAAAGTGGCACAGAAAAAGAATGCGCGCTCTGCACTCTTTGAGGGCCGCAAATCCCCGCACGGAGAAACGATACGTCACAATTACGCCGCATTTGTCAATGCAGACACGCGTAGTCAAAGCCGGGCTACTCGAGAGCGCTCGTGACCCCGCTGCGTATTGCACCCGACTCGCGTGGGCTGCGCATTTCCATGCATTCCGGCTGTTCCCAGTTCCGCATACTACACCAACCCCCCTTTTTCCAAATCAAAGAAGAAAAAAAGCAAAAAGGAGGGCGCATTGTCAGCAATAGGATACCGGCATCCATAAAGATTACATACGGCTAGTCCAAATTCTCCGTGTGTATAAAAAACCAGGTCCAGGGAACGCGCGAGTGGCTTACGAGCGCCGCGCAACCCCAAGGCTCCACTCTCGCTCGACTACACTCCGTTCGAATATCTACTGCCTCCGTTTTCTTCTCCCTGCCCAACGTTGTTTTTTTATTTGTTTTATTTATTTATATTTTTAACAGCATTAGTTTGTGCCTTATTTCAGAACAGGGTACGTAAGCTGAAAAAAAAAAAAAAGGTAAAACACCCCTCCGATCGACGTGCTTTGAGGAAATGCACGAAAAACGGGGCGAAAACGAACTATTCAGAAAAGAAAGAAAGGGTTGAAAACGCAAAGGATTACAAGAAAACAGGTTTCTTTTTTTTTTTACGTGTATTTCGGGCAAAATGATGAAGCGCTATAAATCAAGTGGCCCCCTCGCCACCTCAGCCGGAGGGGGCCAGCGTACGTGCGTTGGCGTGAACGTGCAGGCTGGCATATGGGCTGGTGCAGCGCATGCAAAGGCGTTCGCGTTTCCAAGGGCAGTCAGAAGGCGGATACATTCCTCTTGTACACTTCACACTAGCTTAGCGTGCCTCAATGGCTTTCTGTTTAGGATGATGGCACGCTTTACAGTATACCAGATGCCGACAGTACGCGCTCATAGGGAAATCTCGAAGAAATTGCCAGAAACAAAATGCCACCGTAGCCAATACCACCTAGGTGACAAGAACTGCGCTTTCCCCTCCAAACGCATCACTGCATGCACTTATGGATGGATGAATGAATGAGGCTGAACCCTTTGAATCGGGCGGTGGCATGCGCCACCTAGCAACGCCACCTAGCCCGCCACCTAGCCCGCATCAGCGTCACCACCAACGCGTCTTGCAGCGTCTCAGAACAAGCGCGACGCTATCAGATGGCAGCGCCAAGACATATACGCGTCTGCTGCTTTACGACGTACTCGCTTCGACACGTTAGCCACTTGGGGAAGGTCGGGGATACATCAACGATGACGTAATGCGCAGGCCGGGAGACACAGCTTGACGCGCCCGAGAAAGAAAGGGGAAAAAAATGCAAATAAGCGTTTAGAACAAAATGATCAGGGCCGGCGAGCTAGAAACAGCGTCTCAGCTGAGACCGGGGATAAAAAAGCGCTGCCAAAGCCAGGGCACGAGCTGAGCGGGGCTCAAACCGCGTCTCAAAACGCTTGCGCGCCCCAGCCTTTGCGGCGCTTTCTTTCAGCCAATCTCAGCTGAGACGCTGTTTTCGCAAGCCGGCCCAGGTGTCATCACCTTAAGCAGAGCGCACACGAAGGCACCGTATTCTGGCTCAAATTTTTCAGCGTCCATCGCTATCTAAGCTTTTTCGGGGCTAGCGTCCTGAAGAAAAAGAAGAGAAGGTGAGAGAGATAAATTAAAGTTATCGCACACATACAGACGCTACATCGCGGTCTTTACACAGCGCTACTAAGGTCTATCGTAAAGCGGATAAGGATCTGAAGCATTTCTGCGCGATTCACAGCCCACCCGATGATGGAGAAGAGCTCATTGTTTCTCGTATTCTTTCTCGCGTACTACATAAGTACCGCTATCAATAACTAGAGATACCCCGCTCATTCACACTGGAAGCGGATCCGCGTTCGCAAAGCGGTTGCGAACGCGGTTGTATAAAGATCCAGTACAATCGCACGCGCACTCGATGACATCAAGTGCGCGTGCAATTGTACTGGATCTTTATACAACCGCGTTCGCAACCGCTTTGCGAACGCGGATCCGCTTCTATACTTCGTCTCACCTTAGTATGGACTATTGTTAGCCGCGCGTGCTAAAGCGCGAGCTAGTCGCTTTGAATGAAGCCACGGCGGCTGCACGAGCGCTCGTGCAGCAAGTGCTCTAGTCAAGGCAGTCAAGGCTGGCCGCTCGCGCTAGCTCAGCCTTCCCGGTTAGTCCATGCTAGGGTGAGACGAAGTATAGTGTGAATGAGCGGTACGGGAGCCAGAGTTGCGCATCTGTTTTCCACGTGCCGCCGCGCCGCTATTCGCCGAAATTCGATCGCGTGATGAGCCGGATCAAGCGCCGTGCAGGAAAGTAGACGTTGCGCGCGCCCCGCCGAACGTTCCCCTGCTTTTGAGCGCGCCGCGCGCCTCGAACGCGCGGCGCCGCTATTCGCCGAATTCAGTCACGTGAGAAGCTGGATCAACATACCATGCAGGAAAGACGGCGCTACGGAGATGAACGCGCAACTCTGGCTCCCGTAGGGACCCTACACAGGAACTCTATCAATAACAGGCCCGCGGCGCCATTTATCGGACGAACCCAGCGGACTGGATAAAGCGGTAAATGACAGGCAGCCTCATCGTCCAGAAGGGCGTCTTTCAAAGAATTCCGATACCACGCGACCGCCATGACGCGGATCACGAGAGAGGAACAGAAAAAAGAGGTTCACCATTCGCAAAAACGTGACACACAGCGCGTCGCATCTGCATAGTACACGCATTTATTCCCCCCCCCCCCCCCCCCCATCTTCAAACACGCCGAGTTCCCGGAACCAATATAGACAAGCAAGTAAAAGATGAAACAACAAAGACTTCAGCCAAAACAGGGAAAACGGTATAGAAACGAGAAAGAGCTTAACCGGCATATTCTCCCACGTGCACAGCACCATCTCTTTGAGGAGGGCGTCTGCCTACCGCCTGCGATCGTAACGCATAAAAACAATAACAGTGCAGCACTCGCAACGCAAATAGGGGAACAAATAAAAAAGAAGAGAAAAACGCTGCCGCCCCTTCTGCTTATTCGGTTATTATTCCCGAGGATGGTGGAGATGATGATGATGATGATGACGCCGCGCTGGCGCATTGAAACCGGATCCAGATCCAGATCTATGATTATGAAGGCCGCCCGGTCCGCATCCCTACCAGGGCCCCTATTATGGAGAGCCCGTATTCAAAATCCCCTTCACGCGCCCGCGAGCACAAGCAAAGATGCAAACGAAACAAACAACGCAACCACTACGCAAAAAAAAAGAAAAAAAAGAAAAGAAAAAAGCGAACGAAAGAGGTAATAATAATAATAATAAAAAAAAAGCCGAGTCAGCCTGCAAGCCTTTCGCTGGGAACGTAGGTCTCTCGACTCCTTCTCTTGCGATTACTCAGTGATACATTTTAGAGGCAGAATTTTTTTCCTTTTTTAGACAGTATGTGCCTGCTATGGATGGGATGTTTATCTCCCGAAGCGCGCGGCCGTGGACCAAAGGAAATCCAGACTGGTTCCATATATCTGCTGAATCATACCAAATTTCAAACCAGCATCCTCGCGCGCATGCGTCAAGAAAAAAAAATAAAGAACAGCAGTAGCGCACTATCGTTTTCGCTCTCTCCATTTCTTCGCTTGCTTTCCGAGATGTATTACTGAGTTTTATCTAGACCCTTCGCCGGCAAGTATGATACATCGAGGCGTCATTTCAAAATAACGTCAGCAGCAGTGTCCGAGAAGCTCTAAAAAAAGTGTTTAAACAGGAATCACTTACAAAATGTCTCGGTGACGCGTGAACCTCGTCGCTGTAATTTCTGACTTAGGCAAAATTAACGAGCCATTCATAGACACAACGAATCGTCAGATGCTGTGTAAACATTTGAAGAAAGAGAGGAAACAGGAACGGGACGCTAAGAATCTGACCTCCTTTATGAAGCAGGCTATCTCATCCTGAAGGGAAATAGCGCGAAGAGAAAATATAAAACACGAAAGCCGGATAGCATACGTGGTATGAACAACAGCAAAAAAAAGTAAAATCATTCGATTACAACAAATAAATAAAAAATTAATAAAAACTTGAACGCACCTGACATTGTACGGTCAACTGCCGCTCCTAAAGAGAGAATGGGAGAGCCCGAAAAACGAAACAAAAAAAGTAAGGGAAGAGACCTCGCCATTCATCGGCGCTTCGAGTGTCGGCGTCAACGGCCAGCTACAAGGAGACGACCGAGACAAGGCGAACCTGATCGAGGAGCAGCAGCGGGCAGGTGTTCAGCCACTGATCGGGTGATGGATGAACGCACGGCGAGATGGATAGGCTTAGTAAAACCGACCACACTGCGGTCAAGGGCTACCCTGGGAATTCCAGCGCTCTGCCCTGCGGAAACACGACAAGCGGGAGGGAGAAAGGGACGCGCGCAGTGCGCCAGCCTCGGCACCGCCTGGGCTGTCATCCATCACTTCATTTTCGACCATCAGCACCGCGGGCGATCCCGGCGCTGGCCATAACCTGTCGGCCTGATTGGCTCAGAGGCAGCTCCTTCTGGGGCCCGGTTGTCCGCCGCTGCAGTCAGGACTCGGGACTCTTGCCAGAAGCTTGCGCCCCGTCTACGCACGCGAAACACTCTGCCGACTCCCCCTGCTACCAGAAATGGGCGGCTAATCGGTACCTTCGGCTCTCTTTTTGCCAAATTTGGCCATTGTGACTAAAACTCAAAATAAAATGGCTCGCAAACTAGCTTTGCCCCCCCCCCCCCCCCCCGCCTTTCCCCACTCTCTCTCTCTCTTTGTTGTGGCTTTGGTATTTACTCCAATAAGGACCCAGCACAGCACTTTTGCATTGCACTAATATAACTAAAACGCGGTCAAGTACCGCTGATCATCCTGCCATTCAGATTACGTTTCGAAGATGAATTGTACAAACTGTGTCCGCGAGCTGCTTGCCACGCAACGTTTTGTATGTAAGTGGCAATGTAATTATTACTTTTAGGCGGCCCGCATCGATACCTTACAGGCAGCTTTACGTAGGAAAATAAAAAAATAAAAACAGTGAGGGCGCGCAATCTGGCGTAAATTTGCCAGGATGTTAAAGAACCTGAGACTCATGGAAGTAACTCCATCTCACGTTATTTAACATCGTGGTAAATAAAATTTAAAAAAAGTTGTATTCAACGATTGCTAGGCTTTACGAAAGACACGACGGTGATTTTGGCGCGATTGTAGCACTTTGGCCAACCACTTTGTTCAGAGCCGAGAACGTTAATCTTAAAACGCTAATATTTGGATAGAGCGAACGGCCAGAATGCTCCTGCTGGCCCTTTATCCCAACGCGGGGCCGCCCTGGAGCGGCGCCGGCGGCGCGCCACGAACTGCTGTACGACCAGGAGGCCTCTGCGAAGGGTGCGGGGGTCAGTGACCGTCGCAGCTGGCGCGCTCGACTCCGCAACGAGGCATAATTAACGCGCACGCAGATCGAGCCCCTCATTTAACAGCAGCCACATCCGCCCGGGCCAGAGTGCCCCCAGCGCGCGCGTCCTGTGCGACCAATTGGCCGAGACTCCGACAGCCACGGAGCTTCCTCTCCGGGTGTGAGTGGGGGGCGCGCTTTCGGATGACAGGGCCGCTGACGGGACCAGACGCCGCGCCCCACCGATGCGTAATTGCTGATTTGCCCCGTTAAGTGCGGAAATTCGTGCCAATGCGGGTGTCTTTGTGCATGCGCGGGAAAAAAAAAGGAACGCCCAGGGCGACCGCGGAGACACGCCGCCGGGATTACGACTCTCCGGCACTCTTTTTGACGGCTGCCGGCCCACTTCCTCCGCCGTGCACGCGGTGGAGCTCGGGGGCGCAGGCTCGGGGGCCGCGGAAGGCTGCGGGCGGCGGCGGGGTTCATCCGCTGCGCGGTCGGGGAGACGGCGCCCGTCGGCGAGTAGTTGGCCTTCGTTAATAGCAATTCGCGGAAACGGCCGACACGGACTCTCTGGAAATTATGGCGAAGCCGCCTCGGGTGGGATGCCCGGCGCGAATGGGTGGAAACAACGATCCAGGGGATCGGGGCGTCAATTATTGCCGAGGATTGTTTGCGTCGCGAAGGAAGGAACAACTGCCTCTTTACCCCTTGTCCTTAGTTCCAAGGAAAGGCGGGACGCTAGTTGAGGAATTAAACGAAACAGATAGAGAGAGAGGAAGAGAAAGAAATAAGGAAGGACATAGAGGTTAACCTGAACGCAGTTTCTGGCTCGTTTGTACTGGCAAGAAGGGGAGGGAGAAGGAAAAATATAGTTATGAGGAAGAAAGATGGGATGAAATTGTCAATGAGGGCGGATATGCTAATGGGAAAACTGTTAAAAGCTTCACAAAAGTATTTTAGGCACCTAGAAAGCGGCCGACAAGTCTGCATTCGTGAGGAACACTACCAAGGCTTTCGTGGCCTTGATAGCATTAAGCACTGTCGAAGAGCTGAAAGGCCACGAACCCATCGCCATTAATGTCTGCTGCAGCACTTGTCGTTAGTCGCTGAATTGTTCGCATCCGCAGAGAATATGTTCAACTGTCCCTTCGACTTCGCAACTGGCACAGTTCGCAGAATCTCTCCTTTGCATCCGCCAAAGGAACTGCGTTGTATATAGTCCAGATAGAACGCGGAATACAACTTTACAAGTTGAGGATCCAGGAGTTTAGCCTAGGATGGTGGTAGCGCGGGTTCGTCATGTTGTTCCCTGAAACTCCCTTGGTCACGTCTTGAACAGAGCGTTCGTGTCACACCTGAAATAAGGTATACCAATTTCATTGCTGTTACTTGTTGATTTTGCGACACCGCAATGTGACGACCCTGCCTAAAGGGGGGGGGGGGAGGGGGGAGGAGGAGGAGGAGGAGGAGGAGGAGGAGGGGGTTTGGTGGCAAGAGCAGGAGATCTGGTACGCATTATATTTTATACATGGCTGAATTATCTGGTCTTGAGTCACTGAAGATGGTCCAGTGCTATAGTGTTTGAGATAGGGTTTACGCTATTACTTCTCGTATGGCCGCTAACTCAGATGCCGCTGATGTCGTTTTGTGTCCTATCTCAAAACTGGAGGAATGACTGTGGGCGGGTATTACAATCCCAGATTTAGGTCGTTTCCCAGAGCAGGATACCTCGGTGTATACATGTGTCGTCGAGCCTCATGTCTCCCTTAAGACCCTAAATGCCCAGCTGTTTCAGGACAGGGAATGGAGTTGATGACTTCCTATGTGTGCCTTTGATGTACAGCGTCACTTCTGGGGTCAAGAATGTCCACGGCGGTATATTTTTAAATAAGTAGATGGACGAAGAAAATTATTCAGTGTGGTACTGTGCTTTTTTATCACCCTGGCGAAGCTTGACTTCCGTCTGTTTGTAGGTAACTTTGCTAAGTGATGTTTAGGATGTCATGTGAGGTGCCTCAAGTGCAATCGAAGTGTCTCTTGTACCATGTGTGCTTCAAATGGAAACCTGCGAGCCTCCGCAAATGACCCGTTCGTGGAAGCAGAGCAGGGGCAGCCCGACAGATGTTCGTAAAGCCCTCGCCAGGATGCTTTGGAGAGCTCGTGTATTGGTAATGCGGGCGCTGTTAAAAACCGGCAAGGACGATGTCATTTGGGTGCACCATCAAAGCGTTTTTCGACAGGCCGTAGGTTACCTTATCCCCACAGTGCGTGCTAATGACCACACGAGTGTATCCCTTATTGACACTGCATTGTGGATCCCACTGGTGATGTGTCATTTCGTAGACATGCTGCACAACGATGTCAAAACTACTCGTGCGAGCGCGTAAATTTATCTCGCAATTCATTGGCGCGCGTTATCGTGCAACTGAGACGACAAAGTCATGTACTTGAGCTAGTAGCTGCTACAGCGTTACAAACAGTATTAAACGGAGATGCTTGCGATTCTGCTAACTTGCTTGTTTTAAGTTCAGAACAACCAGTTCAACGGCGTGGATAGTATTCGCTGAGGATATTCACTGACAATCATAGTTGAGAAGGCTGTCGCACACTGCGAACTCGGAGATAGCTTCCACTTATCATTCGTAGAAAATGGGGCTTTAGGCAAACGTCGCGGCGGAGCTATGCAAATTTACTGGGAGCACACTGTCAGAAGCCGCCATGGTGTCCGCATGGGGTAGAAGCAAATGGTAAAACGGAGGCACTGGACACGCTAACCACTCGATTTTCGAAAGGCGAAGCCAGTGTGACCGTGTCCGCAGTTCTGTTACGTGGTTGTAAGCACGTGAGCAGTTTCACATGCCTCGTCGTCCAATTAAATACCATCATTATCGTTAGTTCCAGCTTTTCACGATCGGGAACCCCGTGCACCTATGCCCCAGCCCACTTATCGTACTGGTATATCTTGTAAGGTAGCACATAACAATTTCGAAAGACGACACGTTTTTGCGGAAAATAGATTCATGAAAATCAGCGCACGTCGCGAGTAGGACGGAAACCAACGGGACGCAATGCAGCGAGAAGTACGAAACCGGAGAAGACAGGGCTCCACTGTAGCAGTTTTGTTTACGAATATAATAAACACCGCCTAACATGTAGATCCGGTGGCTTCCCGTGTTTCCTTGAACAAAGTCGCCCAGACTGCAAATTTTAAGCCGCCACCATGGGGATCGAGAGCGCGCCTCCCCGCCTCCGATCGTCCCCCGCGCGAAAGGGGGACCGCTAACGCGCCCGACAAAATTACCGCGGAAATTGGCGGACGGGGGGCATCCCGGGAAACGGGCGAGCAGAGCCTAAGCAGAGAGCGACGCAGCGCCGAGAAGAGGGAGGACGCGGGGGAGAGCGCTCGTTCCCCGAACGGCACTTGCGTAACAAGCGTCTACGGGGGAACGGTCTAATTCATTAGTCGAGGCGCCCCGCGAGCCAATTAGCGCGCGCCCAGAACCGCGGCTCGCAGCCCGGGGCCGACCGGAGACCGGCCGACGAGCCGCCGCCGTACACGGGCGTCGCAGTTGCCGCGGAACCAGTCCCCTCAGTCCACCGTTCGACTGCGCCGACAAAGTACTTCGACCGGGCCTCGCGATCAACGAATCTGCAGACCACTTATATATATTATATTTTTTTTTTTAAATCTACGCATTGAGTACGAGGAATATATTAAAGGACGTCGCAATGAAGTCCTCACCTCAGAAGTAAGCACGTCCTGGAGCCGGGTGAGGCTCGAAGATATACTTTAAGCTTGCACCAAAACTGGGTGTGGTATAAGAAAGTATTCGACTTGCAAGCATCCAACGCTCTGCGCTGCTCCGAGATTTACGTCTAAAAAAAAAAGGCTTGTTACTTAAGGACGTGTAACGCGTCACCCTTTATCACGTGACTCGTTACTTCCCCAAGGGTTTTACTGATATACGAAAACACCACTCGTCAAGTGGAAAAAGAATGGAAGGCGCGCTGAACTGCGCCGCTGCCTCGTGATATATGGAATATAGCGGCGAGATGTTTTGGTGGCGCGGCGCCCTCGCTAACCTCTCGTGACGTCATTACCTTGCGAACAAGTTCGATAGTGTTTGTAATGAGCATGGTGGAAGCTCGAAATCATAGCGCTGTAAAACCAACACTACCACCACCGTCAAAATTGAAGTTCTTACATTCCTTTTATTTCTGTCGATGAGAAATCCTTTGCCGACGTCATAGTCAGCCTTCGGCCAATCGTGGAAGACTGACTACAGCGACGCTTCCAATCGCGAACGTCTCCAATACCGCGGCTGTAACTGCGCCAGCAATCCGCGGGTACTGCCTATAGAGCTTTTCTGTTTCCTGTCGTTCTCAGTCACGTGGGTTCCGTATCTGGTATGCGGGGCGAAAAAATAATAAAACGTTTGAACCTGGAATATGCTAGAAAATATAGCTGAGGCAAATCAGGAATGTGTGACAATCACGCATTTTTCGTAAATACCTTCTAGCTTCGGGGAGAGATCAAAAAGATGTTTTACCGCATACCAGAAGTGACGATATTCAAGATGGCTGCGCGCTTGTGGAAAAGGTGTATAGACCCCTTTCAAGATACGGTACTCTGTTCGCAGCTGTGAAATTCCTGTACAATGGCGGATTAAAACCTCAACGTCACCGCACAAAAAAAAAAAAAACATTAAAAAGGTAATGATCGCAGTGACGTTGCACTTTCGACGCTGTTTGATTGGATGGTCGACTCGTAGTGTTGACTGCGCCCCGACATTCGCTATCTTATGGAATGACTTGCACGTTCCTCGATGCAGTCGCTCCGCCATTGTGAAGTGGTCCCGACCCTCTAATAATCGGCACGTGATTTTTGAAAGGGGTCTATACCGCGTAGAAGACCAGGCCTGAGGCATGACGACATCGCGAGTGGATTCCCCACCCGCGCCCCATGGGGCAAACGTCTGGAAGGTAGACGAGAGTATACGCCACAAAGAGGGCGTCGCGCCCGTCTTGGCGTTGACGCCTGCTAGCGTTTCGCTTGTGGAGACGCTGCCTGGGTCCACTATTGATAACCTTTGGGTGTGTGTGTGTGTGTGGGGGGGGGGGGGGGGGGAGGGCGCAAGCCTTTTTGTCTTCTATGTGATATTGGTCTTGCTCAAACAAATTGCTGCTGTAGGTGAAATGCACTGTGAGGGAATCACTTCACCACTTACTGATAGCTAAGAGTGCTTGCGAAGGTAGAGAAATGACTTACCCAAGATGCTCGCTAAAAACACAGCACGTAACTTGACTTAAAAAAAGTCTATTGTTATTGAAAACGACGCTTCACCGAAAAGAACTTGTATAGCGAAGTCAATTTAGTCACAAACGGCCATTTATCCGAAGGATATTTTAACGGATGTCGCAAGCGCCTAGAGCAAACGAGGTCGACGGGCTTACACTGTCACTAAAATCGCTGGTAAACACCGGACCATGTTGACACTGCCCATGATTAACTTTACGTGCAATTGCCGTCTTCGCTACTCCCGTCTTCGCCGTTGAGCCTTCACGTCGAACACGCAAGACAGAAAAGGTATACCACATGTAACAAAAACGGAAGACTAAGAAATTGATCGCCGCGCTCGTACACGTGTCTTACGCAATAACGGAAATTTCATTTGCTAAATCCTCATGAAACCAAACGTCGTGGGCGGAGCTCCATGCGCTACCCGCCGTACGTTGACGCCACTTTTTTTTATGCTTTTAACCCTTGGAAACGACGAGTTAGGGTACCTTTTGAAACGTAAATATTTGATTGCAAAACGGGTTTTAAAACCTGGAAATTCTTACGAATAACATAAGGTTGGGCTGCACAACAGCTGGCCATTGTCATTTAGGCGGCGATATGCCTACGCCGCTGACGCAGAAATCAAAGAGACTATTCATCCTTCAGTAACAAACGACACGTGTAGCCGCACTATGCCCCTAAAACGAACCTAAAATCAAGCCACTAACCGCTAGTAAATTAAAATTTCGTATAAATTGTACAGCCATTTTTGAGAAAACGCGAAAGGATCGAGGCAACATTTAGATACGCTTTTTGCGTTAAAGCTGTTGCTTCAGCCAACGTGGCTGAGATGTTATTTCCACTATTGTGATTGAGAGGAACACTGACAAAGGTGAACCGATGTTTCTAAACATTCGGAGTCAAGCCGGCAGTGTGTTGGCGTGTCTGCGTAGAGCTGTCGGCACGAAACTCTATCGTCGACGTCAAAAGAAGTGCAGACAGGAATGAACGCACTCCTCGGAGCCCATTCAGTAGTGGCTTCGAAGAGTCACCGTCGTTTGGCTAGAGGGACCGTCCTCAAACATTATTTTATTTATTCTGAAAACGCACTTAGAAACCTACTTTTCATGCAAGGATCCCAAGAACAATTCGGCAGCAAATTATTAAACGTAATAATAAGTTAAGTTTCACTTGAAATAAGGTTAACAAGCATAGGGACGCCTCTGCAGAGCAAGTCGTCGAAGTTTCGTGTTTTTGTTCAAACTCCAACAACCGGCTGCATCTCTCCAGACGTTCGAAAACCACAAAATTCAGCTCATGCAATGAACCAAAGGATAAATTGAATATCCTTTGAACGCGCCCGTACTGTTCACAGAAAATCACTGCCCGAAACTCTCGGCAAGCTCGGCGTCGACGCCAGCACAACGCAGACTGCTGTTCCCGTCAGGTACAGGGGCCAAGCGTCTCGCTGCGCTACAGGCGGTGTATAAATACTTGAGTGACGTCAACAGCGGGCGTAACTCCCTCCTCAGCATCGTCGTTCGAGGAATGTCAGCACTAGCAATCGAATTTAACGGTTTCCTCCGTTGACACCACAGCAGACGAATCGAGCGGTTTTGAGACTTGACACCAAAGATTTTAAGGACAAAACACCGTTAAAACCAAACCAATCCGCCGGCAAACCGGGACTCTTTGTACCGTCCAAGCATCCCCACCGCCCCTCCGCCGCGAAGATGACGTCACCGCGCCGCATCGCAAAAGCGTCACGTTTTCGTCTCGTCCTGCGCGCTCCGCGGAGAAATCCGTCTGATCGTGTGAATGCCACACCCTGAACTTTCTTTTGGAAGGAGCATCACTATCACGACCTGGAACACACCTGCGCCAATTAATTTACGCGCCCTGTCCAGAGAGAAGTGGACAGTCTGCTTTCTCAAAATAAAAGTACACATCGCGCAAAACGGCGAGAAACACCGAGAAGAATTTGACGAAACGTGCGCTGAACTCATAAATGAACACCGATTAAAAAACGGAACCACCAAGTTAACGCCCACGTCATGACGGCAATAACACGTTTCCCAAAACGTAATATCCTCCCTATAGCAATCACCAGATGTCTGGCTGGCGCGCAGCTAACTCTCCCCTCGTTTTTGATTACGTGAGCCTCCAGCGATTACCTGGCTGTTTCATCTGTACCCCGAGTCCAGTGAGAATAAATAAAACAGCGAAAGAGGAACTCAGGGCCAAATGGAAGGCACACAAACACAGTACCCCTCCAAGTAAAAGTAATGTTTTTTTTCTTTTTTTTTTAACGTTTGGATTAACACTTGCAAACTGCACAGCGGTTTGCGAGTGTAATTCTTGACTTTTTTTTTCTTATTTTTTTAACATCGTCTTCATCATTGCTTTCAAAGGTGAAGTGGGAAACCTAGGAGATGAACTCCGCGCAACATGCAATCCAGAACTGTCAGGAACTGAATGGGCGCGGGCGGCCTTTCAAGGGTCGCCTACAGAAACAAAGACGAAATGCTCCGTTTTACGAGATTAGGGCGCGCTTAACCATGGGAAAGGAGCCTGTCTTTGTAAGCGAGTGATAGGGCTAACACACGTGGCTCTATCTTAATTATAGTCTAAGTCTTATCGTTTGTAAGTCAACGTTAGCAATACATACTGTTTGCCAAAACAGAGACAAAAAAGTCATGCCAACCGATTATCACAATCATGTCACGAGGCAGCAAAAGAGATGACGCTGCGTAAAATAGCACACATAAAAGCCCCATAAACTCTAGGCCTGTCCTAAGGAATCAATCGCGTGATGAAAGGGAGTGGCAGTCATTCATCTTTCACTTCAAATATAGACGCCGGTAAGTATGCGAACAAGCGAAAGAAAGAAGCGAACAAGCCAACGTTTGAGTAATATGACATCTCTTTGAACATACACTGCGCCTCGAACGGGGCCACCAAAGAATGAGCTGCGTCATAGCTCAATCCCCCACCTATAAAACTCACTAAAACAAACAAAAAAAAGCTGAAGCGGGATTTGGTTGAAGGGGAGGGAGTAGGCTATAAAAAACCATCGAGGCGTCGCGCGCGCAGTCAACCGGCGTCAAAAGGGTTGTGGTGGCGAACCCACCCTTCCGGTGCGTACATGCCACGGCAACGAGCTCGCAGCAACCGAACACGCCATCATCGCAGCGAAAGGGGAGACGAAGCGCCGTACAATAACACGGAAGAAACGCCAAAAAGAATAAAATAAATCCCAGCCCAGATGAAATAAAATCCCGCAGACTAAACATATGCAGAAGCGAGGTGGTGGATAACCCATTCGTACTGCTTTGCGGGGGCCCCCCTCTCGAGCGAGCGAACATAAGCCTCTTCCGCAGCGGGGTCCGGAAGACGTTTTAAATTGCCTCCCGACCCTATAATACGTCTCCATAGGAGAAAGAAAAAAAAATCGAAAGGGAAAGATTTCGTGTTCGCCATTTAGCACTCGGAGACCTGTCAAAGGAGTCGCGCTACAGATTGAATAACTTCGCGGCGGGGTTGGGCTGCGCCGCAGCGCCATGCTTCTAAACGCCGCATAGTTCTTGTTTTAACTTTTTCTTTTGATTTTCGTTCATGTAGATGATGTAGATGGGTGCGGGAACAAGACACGTACACGGCTGCGGTTTTTGACGGCGGCAAGCGCGAAAGGGGTCGCGCGGAGGTCGCGTCGGGTCGAGAGGGTTTCCAGGGCGCGCTTAAAAGAGTCGAGTGGTTAGGGGGAACCCCCTCTCTCTCTTCATTTTTATGTTTAACTCCCTTCACTCCGCAGGGACCACTCCCGGGGTGAATACGTAATTCTGCCCTTTTTTTTACTTCCTTTAATGTTTTAATGGTTTGTTATTACTGGGTGCCCACGTGAGTGCTCGGTTAAACGATGTCATTGGTATGCACGGTCAAAAGAGGCTCTTGAGAGTCGCTCGGCGATGCTATATTTCCATACGACTCGAACGAGGAGAATTGTTTATGAAGGTGACACGTGTATCGAGAACTGCAGAAAAGTTACGTTAGAAGAACCCGAGAAACAAAAGCTAAATAGCGTGTGACGTCCGCTCTCTGACGTAGCCCATGATATAAAGCCTGTTTCGAGAACTCGATCAGAAAAAACACGCGCAGTGTTTCCTACCTCGAATAAAATAACAAAAGCTGCGCTTCTGCGCATTCTCTGACATGGGGCCTCATGCGTCATTAGCGGGCCTCGTGGCTTTTGACTCATGCAGCGCACTAATGACCGACGGGTCTGAGGCCCCACACTTCGGCCAAACCCGCGAATTGTGGACAACTCTGAGGGGGCGCGTAGCTTTTATCGAGAGACACATCATTCAAGAAGCACCGAGAGAAGAGTGTTTGCTGTTGTCGCGCAACGGAGAGATGTTCTGAGAACAATAACGTGCCCATGGCAACACGTAGCTGGTAAGGGATGCGAAATTCGTGCCGATCGAACGCGCATACAGTGATCTGAATTTGTACGTGTTACTCCGCACATGAGATTAAGTTGGAAAAGCGTAGCATGGATCTCGAGGCTTCAGGAACCACGTGCGAATAAAGAAACCTAGGGCGTAGCATATATTGATGCTGACCCTCAGGAACGGTCGGTCCTCAGTTGATTATCCGCAATTATCCTATATCCAGAGTGACGAGTTAGCCAGAAGCGCTTTATGCAGGATATGTCTTGTACTGCTAACACGTCACAATTCCTATAAAGTACCGTGCAACTGAGAGACATGATCCGTAAAGCTACACAGAGAAATCTGCAATCAATTACAACATCGAAGCGACTTCAGTAAATGAGGGCAGTCGTTAGCCCGTCGCTTCGATCTGTGAGTCGGTGTCGAGATCCGGCACCTTCTCAATGTGAATTATAATCGAAGTGGATCCCTTCGCATTCAATCACCTAGGATATCATATATTTATTTATTTATTTATGCACATACCTACATCGCCCAGGGGGCATTATTGTAGGGGGGGGGGGGGGGTTACATGAAAAAAAAAATACATGACAAACAAGTGAAATAACAAGAAGACCTAAAATAACATAGAAGTTCCAGATACCTATTGGAAACAAAAATTTTGTAAAACTGAGAAGAACATGTTTTCAGGAGAATTGACAATTGAGTTGTTCAGACGATTCTACTCGGAAATAGTATGGGGGAAAAAAAAGTGGGCAAAACCATCCGTTCGGCAGTTAATTTTTCGAACTTTCATCTGGTGATCCGTTCTTCTTGATACGTAGTTTGGTGCCTGCATATAGATGCTTTTATCGATTCCGGTTTGATCATTATAAATAGCGTAAAATAGCTTTAACCGTAAAACGTTTCTTCGTTGGCAAAGGAGACTCCAATTAAGTAAGCTTTTTAGGTTAGTGATGCTCGAACCAAAATCATAGTTACTGGTTACAAAACGAGCTGCACGGTTCTGGATCCGTTCCACTTTATAAATTAATTTATGAAAATGAGGGCCCCATATTGCACATGCGTATTCCAAAATTGGTTGCACATTTGTTGTATAGAGCGCTTCCTCGAGGGACACTGGCGCAGTTTTGAAATTGCGTTTAATAAAGTTTAGAACACCGCTTGCTCTATTAGTCACGTAGTCTATGTGCTTATTCCAGTTCAGATCAGATGAAAAGTATATACCTAAGTACTTGAAATTGTTAACGCGATCAAGAAAGTGATGACCCAGATGATTGTTCGATAAAGGAGGCTTACGCTTTCTGGTAAAACTAATAAAACAACACTTTTTTTGTTTAAACTCATTTTCCATTTGTCACACCATGCTAAGACAAGATCCAAGTCATACTGGAGGGCCGCAACATCTGATGCATTTTGGACACTACGATAAATGACACAGTCGTCAGCATAAAGCTTTATACTAGACGCTATTCTGTTTGTGATATCATTAATATAGACGAGAAAGAGCAATGGCCCCAAGACCGAACCTTGAGGGACCCCTGAGGTTACGCTGACGTAAGATGACATTGCCCCGTTAATAATGACACACTGTTTTCTGTCTGATAAATAATTCTCTAGCCACCCAAGAACATACGTAGGTAACCCCAGAAACGACAATTTATGTAAAAGAAGAGCATGAGAAACGGCATCAAAAGCCTTCTGAAAATCCAAAAAATACAAAAGCCTTCTGAAAATCTAAAAATACAGAATCAACCTGTAAACCTTTGTCGTAAGAAGCCAAAATGTCGTGGGTGAACTTACTCAACTGGGTGACACAAGAGAGGCCAGACCTAAAACCATGTTGGTGAGGTGTGAAAAATTTGTTAGCTTCAAGATGCTTCATAATGTTAAAATAAATAATATGTTCCAAGGTTTTACAGCATACACTGAAGAGTGAAATAGGCCTATAGTTCATGACACTGTCTTTAGCACCGGATTTGTGTATTGGAACAGCATTGGCAGTCTTCCATTCACAAGGGAGTTCACGGGCTTCTAAGGACTTATTAAACAGTATAACCAAAAAGGGGGTCAATGCACGGGCACAATTCTTCAGAACATGGTTAGAAATACCGTCTGTTCCGGGCGCAGCCCCCGGATTTAGACCCTGAAGTAAAAAAAAAAAAAAAACACCGTTTTCTGAGATAACAATGTCGGGCATAACCTCAGAGATAGACTCCACCGCGGCTGGCATAGCCCCGTTAAATGGTTGTGAAGAGACCGAATGAAAATACGCGTTGAAACATGTCGCCTTTTCGAGATCGTCAGAGACAGTGCCCTGTCCGTCAGAGATCGCGGGAATACCAACTCCGTCTTTTCTATTAGATTTTACATACTTCCACACTTCTTTTGGATTACTCACCAATTTTTCTTTAAGGGAAATAAAAAATTTGGATTTTGCTTCTTTCATTTGTATCTTTAAATAAGAGCCAATCCTCTCGAGCCGATCGCGTACGTCACCATGCTGTGCTTTGCGGTAACGTTGATACAGCCGACGTTTCTTATGGATAAGTGAGCGCAGCTCTTTATTTACCCAAGGTTTATCAACTCTACGTTTTCCGGTGATAATTTTGGACGGTACATGACGATCAACCAATTCAGCAAGCTCGCTCTTGAAAAGATTCCACAGACTGTTAATATTCATATGTAAGGAGCCTTCTTCAAACTCGGGGAGGATAGAAGATAGGTTATTCAAGAGGCCTTCAAAATTTCCTCTATCATAAAAGAATACTTTCCTCGAGGGCGGTTTCTTAATGTCAAGTGGTTCACAGCGAATGCTACCAACGACTACCGCGTGATCACTAATCCCCGTAATTGTTGTAACAGAACGTACAAGCGTAGGGTGGTTGCTAAACACAAGATCTAGAGTCGATGCGCTTGTCCCGACAAATCTTGTAGGAACGTTCACGAACTGATAAAGACTGTTTTCGATAATTAGGGATTCTAAAGTCGTGTAAAGGCTAGATTTGCGTCGTGTAACAGGAAGTTTATCTTGCCAGTCAATCTCGGAAAGATTAAAATCACCACCTACGACGACATAATCAGAGGTCAGCACTGACAAAGAATTGGATAACGCCTCGAGTGGCTTTGTATCGCTGCCCCGAGGAGACCTGTAAAAGGAACCAACGGCTAGCTGTTTTGCATTTGCCAGTTCTATTCTGCACCAGACAGCTTCACAGGGGGGGTCATTGAAATTAAACGCAATGCTTTTGATATGACGGCTGACAAGTACAAAAACGCCACCTCCATGAGCGTTGCAACTTCTGACGAGCAATAAGCACATAAAAACTCTTACACTTAAAAGAAGAAAAAAAAAAGAAAAAAAAAGCAACTCGTATAGGAACGTTTTAAGGAATCTGTAGGATGCAAAAGTCGTAATTTAATCAACGCACTACGACGTGATTTGGCTGTGCGTGAAAAACAAAAAGAAATCATCAATAGAATTTTACGGAATCGCATCAATGAGGCAAAAGCTACGAACCAAGATGGAATAGTTACGGGCACTCCCGGTCAAATAAACTGAAGAATGGAAAGTATTCGAAACTCCAAATCTTACAATCCGGTGAAAACTGCGAAGGCTAACCGTCAAATCCTTCTGAACGGAATCTAAGATGCATGTTCCTCAATGGAGCGCAGTACCTCTCCCGAGATCTCATCCATTTTAAGAAACCTAGTTGAAAGGTCATCCGTAATGCAAGATCCCAGAGCCGTAATTGGCGGCCTGCCTCCCTCGCCGGCGTACACTTCACGCGACTTTGAGTGGCAAGGCCGCAGCAGAGCCCATAGCATCGCGCAAGGGCGCACACGACCGACCGATGAAGTCATCAGAGCTGCTCCTCCAGCGGAGCCACACTTCTCCGCAGTACTCGGGGGCCGTGGGCGAAGCCGCCCCTCGCGCTCCCGGTCCCGTAACAAATGCACCGGAGGCGGGTGGGAGGGAAACGCCATTGTTCCGAGAAACGCCGACTGCCCGATTTGTTCCCGTGCCCGCTTTATTCGTGAGAGATCGATCCCAAGACGGCTGGCGCCAGATGGAGCTGAGAAGATTCTTAATCTTCATTTTTTCCCACTCGTCCCGGCCCGGGAGCCGCCCCCCCCCCCCCCCCCCCCCCTCCCCCGTCTCGCCTGACCCGTCCACGTCCTCTTTGCATAGAGATGCGGGGCCGCGACGCTCGGCCGACCAAACGATGGGTCGGGCACGGATCCTCGGGGAGCAGGCACCGAGCGGCTTCACCACTCGCGCTCCTTCGGTTCGCGTCGGCGAAGTCAGGGTGACGTTGCACCAATTCCATTTTGCGAACCTACGGGCCAACAAACGCACGCGCTATTTTTCAAACGCTGTCCGAAAACAGTCTGCTCGTGCGTTTCTAGAGCCCCGATTGCTGTGATAGGTGTAGACAGACGAAGCCTAGATCGGTTTTCCAGTCTCAAATGTGATCAAGACTGGAACGCTGGAAGTGCGCTTCACACGGGAGTATTACGAGAGCAGGTATGTCTCTTAGGCACTAAAATACCAATGTGAAATCCGAGGAGAGAACGTATACAAGCGAGACGGTTAGGAAAATCATAATCTCGTATTATCCGTTATTTTTATTTTTTTTATCCTCAGATTGTGATTATGGTGAAATAACTCATAAGTGTTTCAGAAAAAAGGGTAGAATTCCGTGCATGAGTTTCGCATTGAGCGAAACTCATGCGGCGGCCTTATACGCTCCTTGAAGCGTATAAGGAAGGCAACTCCTCATCTACGACGTTCTGTTGCGATGCTGTCGAAATAACGGATGTGAGGACATCAACCGCACGCTTCCGGTTGCCATAGCAAGGAGAGACACGTGTCTTTGCTTCGGGACATTTTGAAGGTCGTGCAGGCCCTCCTTTGCTGCCAAAGCTAATAACTTACGCACTGGGCTCCTAACTTTCGGTGACCAAAGCGCGCGTGCCGTAAACGCTGCTGTTTGTTGGCATTACTAGCGCGTTGCGACTACAGCATATAAAATCGCTGAAAAATCATGCTAAGAAGCGAAATGCAATAAAAAAAAACGCAAGGCGAATGTAAAAAAAAAAAAAAAACATGCCTTATCCCAGTTTGTTCGTCTCAGCCTTCTGTATATTCCTGATGATATATTTTCAGAAATGCGCGCTTTTCCAGGACTAGTCTTGACGTTAATATCAACTGTGCAGTTTTTTTCTCGTACAGCGCACAACAATAAACATTAAATAAAAGCACAATAGAGCACCAAGTTTTCGGTACTTGTGCAAACATTTTCGAAAAATCCTTGGCTTTTTGTTGTTGTAGCTATGTTTTCAATAGAAAAAACCAAAACAACAAAAACTCCATGTGCTCTGTTAAGTTCTTCCCAAATTTATAGAGAAACCAATATTGAAGGTCAATAAGGTTGGATTGCGAACAGTGACGTTCATGTTTCGTTCTGCCTTGTTTCGTTGATGCTGACTTGTCCATGGTGAGGGGCAACGGACATGGGTTTGACTCAGTAATGGTAAGTCAGTTTAAGGCGGAATTTCGAATGATACTATAAAGAACATACCGCGTATGATCTCTATCTGTTCTAACGCGGCCAACGACCACCATACCAAACACGATCTAACGGTACGAATAACGGGCAACAAAATGTGCGAACGAGAGCTGATGCAACTCTAAGAAGTGCAGACGATAAAAGATAATATACATGCACGGCATCGAGCATTTGTGGTGACTATTTCCGCCACACGAGCGTTCCGCCCAATGAAACCAAACTGACCGTTATAATTATTTATGCAGAGGCAGGTCGCTTCACCTGTGAGATTCGCTGATACTGGTTCTACGCTCTGGATAGCCACTCTAGCCAGTTCCTCGCACAGAAGAAGTCATTTCGAAAGCACAAACTCGCGCTTATCGCCGTCTGGATATGAACGCAAATTGAACTAGAACAGCCGCGAGTTTGATAAAAACTCAAACAGGATCTGAATTTCTTTCGTCAGAATGTCTGCGGCAGATTCGCGTTGCGTGGTGTATTGTAATTCCTCAGGTACCCCGAGACAGACGCCAACGCTGGGCTAACCAGAGACGGCGCACGGCGGGTGGCCAAGAGTAACCCCACAATTGTCCTAAGGGCGCGGCGGCGTTAGCCTGAGCACCAACCGCCCGGAGCGGCAGAGAGAAGACGGCAACGGGCCCGATATATATGCAGCGTCGCGCCGAACGGGAAGACAGCCGCGGTAGCAGCGGGCGGCTGGAGCCACGCCGCCGCTGCCTTGGGGCTCGAGACAGACGCTTTAGGCGCGCTATTTTTAAAGCCAGGGCCCGCGCCCCAGACAGACACCAGCGCGGCTGCATATGCGAGCACCAAATGAAGGGAAACGGCGCCGGGGTGCCGCTCGCTCTTGCGCCGCAGCGGGGGGAACTGCCTGGGTTGCCGACTAATACGAGCACGTGCCAAGAGGCAGTCGGCCACAATGTAACCGCGACGCTAGGAGCTGTTTAGCGGCCTCCTAACTAGCGGCGGGGCGAGGGAACCAAGAACAAGCTAGGGAAACGCCCGTTGCCAACAAAAAGCTGTGCTCGCCTGTGTGTGGAAGGGTTGCCAAGTCCAAGCCCGGAGGCGCTCGGACGGGGAGTAGCCGGCGATTGTCACGCCTCCGCGTGCTCCGTTTCGCCGACTTCTTGACGCGGCGTCGTAACTCGGTCGCGGGCCGAAGGCTCGACGGCCAGATGCAAAATCTCGTTAGAACACATGCCCGGAAGCGCATCGGAAGACGCGAGCTTTCCCGGAAAGGCGCCGGAAGGGGGGGAGGGAGAGACCGGCCTCCGGCGTCGTTAGCCGCGTGCGGCGCTCGCGACAGCGCGTGCGCCGCCGGTGCCGCCGCTAGACAGAGCGGCGCCTAGCAATCACCTAATAGGCGAACTGTTCCAGCGACCGGCGAACGGACGCAAAAACAATAACGAGCAAAAAGAAAAAGCACGGGGTGAAGGCTCAATTTGGAAGCAGCAGCCTTTCATGTTTCAATATCAGGGAACACAAATTGCGAGGCTCGGCCGCCATAAATATTAATGGCGCGGTCGGAGTGGATTATAAGCGCGCGATCTGTTCGCGACACGCCGCGTCGCATGTCTGCCACGGCGCACGAATACATGCGTAACGCGCTCAGGTACGCGGCGCCCGCTGCTTGACATGCGGGCCGAGCCAGGGGACGCTCCGAATTAGCGCCGCTGTCCCCTCGGCGGCGGGGAGACCGGTGGGGAGGCGCTCACGTCCGACGCGGGAAGGCCCGGCTGAGGCTTGGCGCCCCTGTTCGAACATTCGCGGTCAGATGTAATTGTCACGCGCCGAGCTGGTTCTGTCACAAGCCGTTTCGGGGGGCAGGCGTCCGGGTGAACGATAAATGAGGCACGTGCCGCGTCGCCTTTAATGCCTCCAATCGCGCCTAATTTCGGCTGCCGGCACGTACCACGCCTTGCGCCACGAAGGTGCAATCGGTAATGAAGCTTACGGCGGCTGCTCGAGCCCGTTTTAGAGGGTCGTTGCTACCGATTATGTGGTCGCAGGACGCCAGTGTTAACAGCTGTGTGGCGGAACGCTGTGACCGGAAGATGCGCGCGCGAAAATAAACGAGACGCATGAGCCAGCGAGACAGCGGATCTTTGAATTCCCAAGCGGGTCTATCACATGCAGGACCGCGTACACGCGAGTTTTTTGGGAGGAAAGCAGCAAAAAACGTAGCCATCGCCCGACCTCGTTTTTCTACTGCGCTGTGTTACTCAACTCCGGGGACAAAAAAAAAAAAAAAAGACAAAAAAATACAAAATGCCAACATATATAAAAAAAGGAGCGCCTTAATAATCATTCAGCGCGTCGTTCGGCAGTTTACAGCCCAACATAAAGTCGGACAGACACACGCACAAGAAAAGGGAACGGATAAAGGAAGGCGGGGAACCATCGAACGAGGAGTATGCAGAACAGGAGCGGAACCGAGTAAAAGTTGTTTTGGGGGCCCATTCTGCGTTATTCATCGGGCTCGTCTGAATCCGCGGAGGGCAGTCAAATACGAGCCCGACGGCCGCATGCCGAGTGCTCGGGGCGAGCGGGAGATGCCCCTTTCTCGGGCAGACGCGAGCGAGGCACACGGGCAGGCCGCGACGGGAGCCTCAGAGGGACGCCGGCAGCATCCGCGCCCCAAGGCCCGCATGCAAACAGCGCGCCGCCCACGCAAATAACCCGAGTGAATAAGGAACGAGCGCTTTGGCCGCTGTAATCCGTCCGCTTTATCACTGGCCCACGTATAAATAGAGCGCCAGTCCCGGTGTACGTGGACGGCCACGGTACGGCCGTAAGGAGGGGGACGAAAGGAACTTACAAAAACAAAAACAACAAGAAGCGGGAAAAGAGGAGCGAGCCGTAAAGAAGGCGAGATGCGGCCGCCCGGGCCACGCGAACGAGAAAACTATAAAGGAAAAAACAAAAATGAAGGGAGCGGGAATACTAGGATCGCGATGCAAAACGTTAGGGACGAAAACGAGCGGTAGTAGGCCTAGCAACAAAAAACAAAAAAGAAATGAAAATAGCGTTATCAACAATAACACTAATAATAACGAAAGACGGTTTATGTCGCATCCCGAAATAAAAAAGAAAAAAAAGTCATATCGACGCGCATATGCTCGCATCTTGCGTTCTCTTTATTTTTTTTTCCCCTCAAAGAACGTCCGCAAAAAATAAGTAGAGACCTTGGACGTAAGCAACGTAAGTGTAGCGGCAGAAAGTGGAAGGATGGTGGGGAAAGTGGGGATGACCGGGTGGGGAAGAAGCGGGGGAGCGTTCGTGCATACGGGCCGGCGGTCCCAGAGCGCGTGCTGGAGCGGCAACGCGCCAGAATGTCCCCGGGGGGGAGGGGGGGGGGGGGGTGCGAGCACGACGCCAAGGGTTGTTACCTCCACGCCGCCTCCGAGGGTTCGAAAGAAACGCTCCGCCAGCCTGCGCGTGCCGTCGGAAAGGGCGCCGAGGCCAGTCGGAAGATGGGACCGAACTCGTTTTCCTCCCCCGTATCTCTTTTTTTTTTCTGTTTTAGACGAGCGTGCATAAAAACCCCGAGCGGGTTTTTATGCACGCTGGCACACAGCGGAGGAGTACAGGGCACTTCCCCGGCCGCTGTTTACTGCTCCGGAGTGTCATCCGCGGGGCACGCGAGCCATCAATTTTTCACCAATTTGCGTCGCTCTTTCCGGAGTTTGGAAATGGGTGCCACGCCGCGTTTGCTCCATGCCGTTTGTTTGGCCCGTGCTCACGCTTCGTTGTTGCTCCCTTTTGTGCGCTGTAGTTTGTTTGTCACGAATTCCTAGAATGCACGTTGGGCTGAAAACTCGTCGCTGACGTAACCGTGTGGGGAAACCCTCCACTTCCGCGACCCTCCCCGAGGGAAAGAGACGTAAACGGACGATAAACTTCGTTTTGTTGCCACCCCTGGAAACCGTGGAAGAGAACACACAACCCCTCGAGAGTGGGAACAGGTGCAGCGTGTTAGATGAAGACAATTAAGATTTTGATCTTAGAAGAAGCCCAAGTCCGCCGGCGAGGTGGTGATACCCAATCATTATTAAAACCTGAGACATGAGAAACACAAAACGAAATTACAACATTGACCCCCCCCCCCCCCCCCCCCCCCCCCGAACCAAAAGGTGTCCTCCTAAGCTTTGGCTCCAATCACCACTTTTGTTTCCCTTTTTTAATCCTCTGACTGCATGCACACAAGACAAGAGGGTGTCCGCGTGTCCTTACTTTCATGCATCTTTAATTTCGCTTTCATGTTTTCGGTTTTAATCGTGACTTTGAGTATCGCCCTTTCCACCAGCAACCTGGGGATCGAGGCACTGACTTTTCCGCGACTTCTTCTATCACTGAACATGTTTTAAGCGCCCTAAAGATATTAAAGGGTGCAGAGCGTCAATCGGTAAAAAGAAAAGAGTCAGCAGAGCTCACACGGGATGCCAGAATATATGTCCGTCGCGTGGAGATGGAGGTGGCTGTACGGGCCACCGCCACCTGCAAAGAGAACGAATGCTTGTACACTGACTATAAGTTTTACTAATTCACTCTCAGGCAATATCTTCCAACTTTAGTAATCCGTCCTAACTTCGTAAAACTCGCACAACTGTTTTTCGTGTTTACAAAACCGAAGGCAATGTGCACCGCATCAGGAGCATGCAATTCAATAAAAAAACAATACATCGAGTGAACACCGTAACGTCTGTATATAGAGTCATGATATACTGTTCATAACGAACTACACTACAGTTAAAAAAGTTCCGTGCTGACTTGTGGGAGGCACGGGCGCGAATTGAGAAGGTGTTCTCCTCGTACGAGTGACTGTGAAAATAGAACGTTGCGCGCAGATAAGCTCTAATGTACGTGCACTAATCCCATTGCACACCGCTTCTCAGATGGAGTGTTGTGAACAAATTGAAGATGTACGGAGACGATTTATCAGTATAGCCCTTGACCGTTAGCTCGAAGAGCCATTCTTTTTCAATCGCAATAGAATCTTATTTCAAAGCAGACTACCGAAGCTCGGTGAAAGCCGAAAAATACGCGATCTGTTCTTGTCACGCACTTGTCCATATGGGATACTCGACCGCGTATTCTTTACCTCTGACGTTCAGATTTTGTATCCGGCGTCAGTCAGGAATCAGCACATACTGTAAACGACGTAATTTTCGCGGGCTCAAATTTTCGCGAATCGGGCAAAAGCTGAAAATTTGAAATTAATCGCGGGTTCTAATATTCGCGAATCGAGTGTAGCTTCCGTAGCTTTTACATATTGCCCGAATTGTTCGCGGGGCGTATTTTTCGCGAATCGTAGGCCATTCGCGAAATTCGCGAAAATTGAGTCCTTTACAGTACTTTCTTTTTTTTTAACATCTGAAAATCTGGGACTATTGCTTGTCGAACGCGCATAAGAGTACTATAATCTGTGTATATTTTGAAACGTGTTGGCGATGAATATTTAGTGCGTAATTAGGCAAATGTATCGTGAACTTCGTTAGTAACTTTGGTTTGTGGTTTGCATGCCCCACATTTCCCTGCGGCTTCCGTTGATGTCGGTACGTTTATTTCTTTGTGGTTTGTTTCGTGCGTTTCGATCACGATATACACTGGATAAAAAATAACTTTCCCCGTCCTACCTTTTTTTCGTCACTCTCAGGGTAGAGGCTCTTGTATTTAACGCAAATTTGCTTCTGACTTCGTAACTAAATATGGTAGTTGACGGCTGGCTTTTTACAGTACATAGGACTGTCCTAGTATTAAAAAAATGATTTGCCATCCTTGAAATCAGAAGGCAATATTTAAGCCGACGGTAAACGCGTAATATAAATACAACGTATCCACTAAAACGTGAAAGATCGGACTCCACGAAGTCCAATGTTGTGTGAATGGCCATCCCAACTGACGTGGATCGAACGGTTAGACAGTCAACATGTTTAAACATTATTAGTGTTAAAATTATCGTTAGCCAGCTAGCACCTTTATTGATGCCACAAAATACCATTAAAGGCGTTTATTGGTGCTGAACACAGTTTTATTTTCGTCTCACCGCAACGAAAAAGAGGAGTAAGAAATGTAAGAAGCCGTTTACACCACCAAAACCGTAAAATAATGCGAAGTCTGCCTTCACAATCGTCTCCCCTCGAAGCGAAAGGTGACCCTGCCAAGTCCATCAGTCCTCGTCCATTTTCGCCTCTGCATATTCTCGAACACCCACACACGCGCACACACAAAACACACGCACGCCGAGCCCGACCGAGAGGTCCAAACTGGCCAAGGGGATGCCCCCCCTCTCCAACAAGGCGCGCCCGTAGCTCGGGTCCCCGCCGTTCCCTGGAACAACCCACCCTCCCCCGTCGCCAGAACTCCGGTCCGCTTGAATGCAGGACATGGAGCCGTGAGTCATGAAATGACCGACGGACTCCCTGGGAACACGGCCCCGCCGCCGGCTCAGCTGGGGAGGGGGAGCCGGCCGCGTCCATTGCGCCCACCCGAGGGCAACGGACAGCGTTTCCACGGAGGGGGATCCGAGGCAGGGGAGGTGTCCAGGCGCCGTTAATCACGACGGGGCATCGAGGAAGAGGGACGCTAGCGGGATTCGGAGGCAAGGTGAAGGTCGACTCGGAAGGAGCGTGTCCGCGCATCGAGGCAAAGCCGGACGAGGGAAAGGGAGGGCTACCGTCGGGAAGCTGGAATCCAGAACCAGCGAGAGGGAAACATGCGGGCAATGAGTTAATAAAAAAGAGTTTTAAAACAGGGGGCCCCAACGCTTTGGGTCCCTCGAGCAGCTCACTGCGCAAGCGCGGAAGTTGTGGGCATACGCAGTGCGACACTCCAAGCTGTTTGGGGACCCTTCTATACGTTGGGGCCCCCGATTCGGACTTCACGTCGAAGGTGAGCTCTTCTCGTTTCAGGGGTCTATCTTAACTCTCGAAAGTAGCAGAACCTGAACCACTGTTTTGAACGAAAGGCGTATAAATGAGGCATTGAGTAGAACTTGTGCTCAACAACCTGACGGCAGCGCGGCTTCGAAACTAAACCGAAGAGGTAGACGAGGCCGGAATAGGACGAGGAAAAGTACAGGAAAATACCACGGAATCAATGTCAGCGCTGAAAGAGTTGTGGATAACGGGTCCAAATAAACGATGCGCGGTGTCTGAAATCTTCATTTCAAAGTACTGTGTTGTGAAAACTCCCTTCAGAGCTTTTTTTTTTTTTTGAATTATCGCTTATATCTGGACTTATTCCGAAATTTTCTGCATTGTTTTTGTTACTGCTGTTAGAATTACTCCATTGAAATCGTTTCTAATGTTTCCGTCTTCTCTATGTTTGCGACGGTCCTCATTTTTAAGAGAAGGGTGAGAACACGTCAAGCTGTTAAGTGATGGTTTTTGTCATCGATCTCCCTCGATCACTTACATGATTGCATATAAATAATAATAATAATAAGATTACTGACGTTTCTTTTTTTCTTTCACTCGCCGAAACTGGATTATATCTGAATGCGAACAGGATGGCTTATTTGACTGCGTTTACTCAGTTTTGTATTCTTTATTTTACCAAGGTGTTGTCGTCAAGATTTTATTTTCTAATTTGTAATTTACATAATAATTTCCCTCGCCAACAATCGAGAACAGCTAGCGTTTCCAATAAAAAAAAACTATATTTGTCTGCCCTTTTCCTTCTCATTGCAATCGGGTGAAAACACAGCCATCCCCACAGCTATGAGCAACGCCAAACAATTAACCATCGTGCATTTAACAAGTACACCTGCTCTTCAGAAGCAGTCTTCGTCATAGCACGAATCGCCCCAGCGAAAGCCGGTGCTTGCAAAGAGATGCCCCAGCAGCCGGCTTTGGCCCTTCGCGTCGAGTGGATCGTTGCTGGCTACGAGAGAAAGAAGCGGCGAACCATGGGTACGAAGAGGTGCGACGATGCTCGGGACCGGGTGCAATGGTCCAGCTTAGCGGTGCCGACTTTACTCGCCGTTAAACGTCGGTGGCCGTCTTCATCCCTTTCGTCGGACCTTATCGAAGTGAGGAGAAAGGAAGTCGTCAAAGGGAGAACAAGGGAGCGGCACTTTCCAGCGCCGGCGGGGCCCCGAGCCCCCGGTCCGCTCCGTCGGCTCCCGCGAGTGGAAGGGCAGAGGCGACGGAGGCCGCCGTCCTCCCTCTTTACGACCGCTCCGAGAGACCGCAATGGAGCAGCGGCCCCGCTAAACGGCCGCGCCGATCCCGCGCTTTTACGACGCGCGAGCACTGACCATCCTCTCGAGATGGGAGGCACGCCGGGGAGCGGACGCCGGGGCCCGAGCGTGCAGAAGCCCCGTCAAAGGGACTCGGGGCAGCAGCGGGCTCTCCGACTCGAATCGGTCCGAGGTACGACCTTTGGGAACGAAATGTGAGCAACCAACTTGTTCGCCGGCCGATCACCTGAAGCAGCGCTCACACTGCTTACACGTCGTACAAAAGACAGGATGGAGACATTATCGAAGGCGTGTTCGTCGCTTGCATGGCGATCCTGTCGCATTGGTCGTCAGAAAGTTGTCTGCGGACATGTTGGAAGCATACATACGCACGAAGTAAACATGTTTCAAACATGTTTGAGGTGTGTCCGCCGATAATGTTGTCATCATGTTGCTAAAAACTATAGCACTAAATGCTAACAATTAAAAAAAAGTTTTCTAAGTTATTTAAAAGTAAATACGAAGCGCCATAATCATTGCTGAGGACAACAATACGAAGCAGAAATTCCATTTGGACCAACTGCGTGGCATGATGGCAAGTCCCTAATCCTTTCTAGACGTCGCTGAAAACACGAGCAAATAAAGCGAGCGCTGGATGAAATCTCCGCGTTTTCAAGGAGAAGACGTTGCCTTTCCTTATCTAATGTTATGGCGCACAATCCGTCTCTGAGCTGTACGGTTGTTTTACGTTTTGCCACGCCGCTACTCGACGCCGTGTTAGTTTACCGGTGATACCAAATCGCAGAACTGCCTGCAGTATACGTCGCACCAAGAAGCGCGCGAAGGACCAATTAGGCCGTCGCTCCAGCGTGGAGCGAGAGAGTGGAGCGACGCGTTCTGAAACCCATTTACGAGACGCGGCCATTTGAAACCGTGAGTGCTCTTCTAGCGCCCCGGAAAGAAAAACAGGGCGCGACGGGACACTTAAAAACGCGGAGGAGCCGACGAATAATCAAACACATACACGAACAAAGTCAGCGTGAGACCAACAAAACAATAAAAAAAAAAGGCGCAAGAGAGGAGAGCAGCGACGGCTCCAAAGCCTCCCTCGAGCGAGCAAGGCCGGCAGCGCATCGCCTCTCCCTTTTTTTCGCATTACTTAATATTTCAAATGGGGGCCAGCCTGTACAAACGTTGACGTGGACAGGCCCAATCATTGTTGCCAGATGATGAGTCACGCGTCCAGCGCTCTCTCCGGGAGAGGATTTTAACGGGCCGTTATTTTGGAAGCCCGGGAGCACCGGCGGGGAAGGTCAGCCCTGAGCGAGCTCGGCTCTGCATGCTCGCTCGGCTCCCGTCCCGACTAACAAGGTCTAGCGGTAATGTTGCTATTTTCAGGGCCAGGGGCTCCTCGGGCCGCCTCAAGCCCCATTCCTCTTGTCCGAATATTCGGCGGGGGAAGTCGTAATGGGACGCGACGCTCCTTTGTGCTCGCCAAACTTTGCCTTGCCCAGGCGAGTCTGCTGGGCAGAAGGAGCCCTGTTCTGGTGCCAGCAGCGGGGGAGGCCAGGGAGGGATGGCTCGCCCGAGCATGGCGCCCTCAGGCTTCGAGAAAGGACGGCTACAGGCTCGCGCCTCGAGGACGCTCGCTCGGCGGATCCTCCTTTGTGCCCCGCTCTTCCTCGTCACCACGACATCCTCCTCCTCTTCTTGCTTGCAAGTCGCAAATAGCTTCAAACTCGGATCACTGTAAGAATCTCATGCGCTGTTCATTCGCTGAGCGTTTGTCTGGCGCCATTCCGCGAGTCTAATGATTATCGCCTCGTGCGATCCCACACTTCCTTCACTTAAGCACACACATCGCACCATCACATTATTTTCACTTATTTTCATTGCAACGTCCGCCTCCTCCACAATTTACACGAGTGAGCATGTATGAAGATTACCACTCCAAACGCTACAAATGACGAAAGAAGCGCGTCGCGCCACCGTAAGGGTCGTATTCCCCAAAACAAACGACGCCCCCAAACAATGCGGCCGCTCACCTCTGAGACAGCGTTTATAGCCCTCATCTCGACCGGTATGCGCCCGATCTGACGCTGGGCCCTCCTCAACAAAGTAAAGCGCAATGCGAAAGGAGCGACGAAGATCGCGTCGCGAGACCGGCGCTAGCTGTCGCCGTGCACGTAGCACGCATACTGAGCGATCTCTCGAGCGCGTGTCTCCCCGGTCCCCTGGCCGGTGCCCGATAGACAGCGGCGATATTCACGCGACAAGCGAGCACGCGCCCTCGTGCCCGGCGCCTCTCCTCGCGGGGGGAGATCCCGGCCGAGGAGGGGAGCGGTCGGAGCGCACGGGAGAGGCTCCGAGCGGAGAGGAGGCAACCGTTATCTAACGCGGGCCATACTGGAGGACCTCGTGGGAGTCGTAAACGCATCAGGCGCGGACGAGGGCACCGCGTCGTCCCGGCAGGGCAAGGCCCTCCGCGCAGCCGGCCGCCGCCGAGGAGAGGGCGACACATGCACATCCTGCCCTCGTTGCATAGGCCTTAGTAATGGCTACACGTGCGCGCTTTATTGTCGGCGTTATTATTATTTATCGCAGAGGCAAAGAGACGCGCATCCTGCGCTTCCTCCCCGTCGTCCACCCTCATTTCCGATGGAGAAACGGGGACGGAGAGCGGCGGCTGGCCTTGCGGAGAAGCCGACGGAGTCGATGCGCTGAGCGTCCTGGCCGCTGGAGGCAGCGCGCGAAGGCGCGGGGGTCCGTTACGGGACATTGGTTCAGGAGCGCGTTCTGATTGGAGGCTTCGCAACGGCCCCGCTGGGGATTGTGCCCAGACTGCTAAGAAAAAGCCCTTGTTCAACGGATCAAAGCACTAAAACCATTTTTGACATGAATAAAAAAAAAAATAAAGCCAAACAAGCGCGGCCTATTTTCGGAAGGCTGTCGTGATAATCATGTTCGACTGGTGATCCTAGAAGGCAGACCGTTTGTCTAGGGTCAAAATTTTGGAGCCTCGGCCAACACTCGCACCTCAGAACCGGGCGTTAAGAGTGTTTCGTGGGAATACATATTGCCAGAAACGGTCGAGTTTAGGTATTTTAATAAATTGAAACATATTTTGAACGCGTATGTTGCCTTAGCTTCCCTCCCATGTAAATAGTCAACTAGCAAACTGTGCAGATATCTGACCCTGTCCATGTAAATGGCTAACTGCCTAATAAACTGTACACACGAACAGAGCACATGTCCGGCTCACCTTGTTTCTCGTGCTTGCGGGTTGAACACTGCACACGCTACAATAAAAGCAGCAGTAAAATCGTCAGGTATAAAATGACGAAGATTACGCTCTTAAACCTCGTGACGTTAGTCGATCCTGTATAGATTCACGTGCATAAAAGTGAAAGCTATATCTATGCGATAGAAAACTAAGCTAGACAAATGTATACACTCGAAGCGCATTCATAAAAAAGAACAATATTTCATCGGAACAGAGCTCGGCCACAAAGGCCGCTAGCACCCGCGTCGAACTTTAGAAAGGGCAGGCAGAACGGACGCAAACTCATCGTCGGCACAACGCTGAATTCCATAAACCAGCCGCCACTACGAGTGAATACCGGCGTAGTTTTCGCTTATACGGCAACAGAACACCTACGCACATCGTGAAGCCATGACGCCCAAAGCGTATTCCTGAACAGGCCCTTTGTTCCCAGAAACACCGTGGAGCGTCAAAAAAGCGCAAGAAAGGTAATCATAAAAAGAGAGAGCAGAGAAGAACGTCAACACTGTGCCCACAGAAAGAAAACAAAGACCCCGCGCGCCGCACCGAACGAAGCGAGCAGCAAGGAAAACACGGCTGGGCAAGCACCGAGAAAGCATGTTGCCAGAACTCGCTTACCCGAGGAAGAGGGGAGAAATATGTTTGCACATAGATTCCGCATATATGAGCGGCAGCTCGCATGCATTGGAGGCCGGCTGCCTGCGCTTCGTGAAAGGGCCGGCGCCCCTGGGACGCGGGATACATCAGGAGCCCGACGGATCGCGCGTAGCGCTCGGGTCTCACGCCGCTAGTCGGGCCTCTGAAACGAGCCCTGGGCCGGACACGAATGGGCTCTGGGACTGGCCCACCGGTGCTCCATCATTACCAGACAAATTGAGACGCGCGCCGATCTGCGTGAGGCCCGACAGGGTGCTGCTCGGCCGTCTTCAGTCCCTTACCAATTTTCGAGAAGACCGGAGGTACTTGCACTCCCGCGTGCCGCCTTCAACGGCGGCTGTCGGCAAACGCATTTGACGTCCACGTCACTCACAGTTGAGCGCGAGCGGATCGGTCGATTGCTTGAGAGTAAGCATATGCGTAGAGATAAAGAGACACTCGGATACGCACATACGTACAGTGCTCCCCAAACGTAGCGCCGCCACACGATGGTACGATTTTTTTTTTCTATGTCTGCTATTCCTGGGCATACCGGACCAACTATGTGGTAAAGTTTTGACTCCAAGATAACAAACCATCCCGAGGAAGACATTCCATATCTTGCAGTGACCAATTTAGCTCTAAGTAACTGAGTATAGATCCATATCTGGGTAAACGAGTGGCGGCATTAAGTCTAAAGGGTACTGCACGTACACATATGCACGCGATGATGCGCACATGTGCACGCAGACGTCCGTGTAAAGGCGCATATGCATGCGCGAATGCGTGCACCAACATACGCATAGACAAGACGACTGCTTTAGTCCAGAAAAGCACCATGACGACTGCGAGGCCAGTCATAATAAAGGCGTCTTTCGGTCGCCCATCTTCGGGCACGAGCCCCCGGAATTATTGGGCCAGGCGCTCTGGCTCCACACAAATTCGAGAAGTAGCGGAGGAGTTCACAGGTGACGCGACCACAATGAAAGCACCCTGTAGACTTTAACGCTAAATATGACAGTGGTAAATCATGAGTTCGAGCAAAACTATTATGAAGAAAAAATGCTGGTCAAGATCTATCGAGTAAAACAAAAGCCTCGGCAACTGTTTCTTTTTTTTTTTTCGCCAGACACAAAATGCTTTCCAAATTCTGGCCCGGATGTCGGCGTGCATGGCCACCGACAGACCCAATCAGCCAAATGAGAGCGCGGGAGACGAGCGGCGTCTTCCATCGCGGACACACAAACAACCAAATCATCTGGCGAGTAAATGCGGAGAGCGGCAACGAACACGAGGAGACTCGTCGCAGCGCGCCTAGCGAGCAGAAAGAAAAGAGCAAGCGAGACACGTGCAACGCGAGGCAGGCGGGCAGAGCGGCACTAGGCAGCAGCATCTGGCCGTACCAGTCGATCGGCGCTGTATCAACAAGCCGACAGTGGCAGCCCCGGCAAGACGCTGCTCGCCCCCTGGCGGAAACACGCGCGGACACGGTGGGGAACACCACCGCCGGATCCATACATGTATAAATTCGGGCCCGCACTCACATCCCTAATGTCTCTGGCGGAGAAGGGGATTCCCCGTCTGACCCCGGACAAGACGGAGGAACGGTGCTTCGACCCGCGGTCATCTCGGCCCCGGGGAAGAAGGGGCCAACGCTCCTGTCTGTGTCCGGCCGCACACTCCCGTTACGGCGCTCGTCTTCGGGCTCCCCACGCCCCGAAACAAAGGAGCAGTGATAGGAAAGATACACAGGCGCAAGAAAGGCCGTCGTTCGCCTCCTCCTCCTCCTCTGCGCGAAGTGCTCGCGGACCTCGTTTGGGGTCTATTAATTTTGTAAAGATGGAGGACGTGTCGACCGAAGCCCTAGCCCGGAGCGCGTTTGTTACATAATCTCAAAGATTCGGGACAGGCTTTTTTTTTCAGTTTTTCCCTTTTGTTGCTTTCCTTGTCGCGGAAATTTGTGTCGCAACGATACCATTTATTGGTTAGACTCGTTCGCGATGTCCGCCGCAGCGAAGAGTGAACGCAAAAAGTGTGTCGCAATAGGCTTTCTAGCCCGGGGGCAGTTCTATGACGAAATCCGCATTTGTCAAACACTCTTATAGACTATGTTCGAGATAATTAGAAATTAGAATGTAAGCGAAGCTACCAAACAATTTTAAAAACGTAAAAAAAAAATCTATTTTTTTTCCCCAAATTTTTAGGGACAATATTCAAGCCCTTTCTTCTTCGCAACACTGAATCCCAATATTTGTAAAATTCAAATAGAAAAAAAGCAAAAAACATCATCACTCTCCAACACTCGGGTCTTTAACAACTACAGCGGCAGAAGAAGATAAAAGACACGAAACAAATGAACCCGTGCGTAGGCGGCATTCCGAAGAAGCGTGCCTCTCGGATAATCTCGCAGGTCTCGCGCCTCGAGCTTTCGGGATTTTCTCCGAAGGCTGCGCGTAAGAAAGGGGCTGCAAGACGGCGACCGCGAAGAGCGGGCACCCCACGGCGACGACGGCTGCTGCCTTTGCAGGCCCCGGGCGTAAAGCAAGCGGGATCTCGCGGACGGCGAGCGAGCGGTGGATCGGGCAACCGAGCCAGTCTCCCTCGCCGAGCCCCTGTCCGCCGAGAAACAAATGACCGTTTTAAGCCCGGCCAGGCCGTGTTTTGCCTACCCCGGAGCACGGCATCGGCGAGCGAATCAGGCAGCAAACAAGACCGGGCTCTCCGAGAACACGTGTTGGAACCGGGACACGTATTAAAGAGAACACGGAGGGCTCCGTCTATTCGTCTTTCTTAAAGAGACAGAGCCTCCCCTCTCCCAAACACAAAAGAGCAGGAGCCGGGCAAGAAGACCATTCCAGGCGCAGTTGTCGATCGCGCGTTCTACTTCGCAAAGCTCCCAAACTCTTCTCTTTTTTTTTTTTTAACCCAAGGCATACGCACTTTCCTTTTTTTTTTTCCTCTCTTTTTGTCGCCGTGTTTGGGGCGCCAGGCGATATCGCGTTCCTACATATTCCCCTTCTCGCGGGCCGCTTAAAAAAACCTAGAAAAAGAGAGCGAGAATGAATCCAGTCGGCCAAAGCCCGGCACCAGATCAAAGTCGGCAAAAAAGCAAACACAAGCCGACGGAGAGGCTCGACGCTGAGACCAACAGACTTTCACAACAACGAGACGGACGCGACAGCGGACACGCGGAGCGAGGGAGGACGTCGCAAAGCGCAAACAGAAACAGCGCCGGGTTTGTCCGGAGCGAACGGAGGCCTTGGTCACTACGCGGTTCTCCTTTCTAGTCTACAAACAGGGCTCAGCCGCCGTCCCGAAAAGAGACAAAAAAATTATAAAAAGAGGCGCTGGATCGTCGTGTAGGACGGTCGGACATTCAAAACCGGCACAACTTGGGTGGACGGTGAGATGTCCTCTTCTCGACTTGTGTAAACACGTCCCGAATAAATATGTGCGCGCCGGTCTTAACCCCGCCCGCACCTCTCTGGGGCGCCGCCGCCGCGCAAGCACTTGGCCTAAGTGGAGTCTAAGTGGCAGGCAAAACGACGAGGCTGAGCTGCCCCGACGGCGCTAAGTGTATCGCCCGCTGCCCAAGCAGTCTCCGAAGGAAACATAAGACACGAGTACTTTTCACGACACTTACAGCGCTGTGTTGACACTAAGTAGTGGACTGTAGAGGTAACTGTCCATTTAGAGGAAGGCGTGGACTGTTTTAAGCGTCTTCTAGGACCGTAACCCGATGACGAGATCCGGGCAACCTACAAATCGCTCGCATTGGACGAAAACGAGTTGACATAAGAAAATGAAAGCCTTATGTAGTTCTGCCATTGCAAGAACGAAGCAAATGAGAGTTTTCAAACAAGCGTATATCGGCTAGCGGGACGCTCTTACACTCGTTGCCACATCAAGGAAAGGGGGTGTTATGCGCATGATTCATGCGCTGCGCGAAGTAGTTCTTACAAGATTTGGATGCCGAAGGAAGCAACGATCCCTTTGGCGTTTGAAACGCGTACCTCTTGATAAACTGACACATAGCTAACATAATATGCACCTATATATATCTTCATTCATCGCATGAAGTCGAAAATTAGTAATGTTCGGCGAGGAGCCGGACTTTTTTTTCCCACGCTTCTTGAAGCGAACACAAGTAAAGATACCAAAACGCACTCAAACACCCAGAAAGCGCGACTTCTGCTCCATTTATCTCCATGCAAACTCGGTTCTACCCGTAAGGGCTTACGCGCTCTACAGATTAAGTAAGGCCGCACAATCGTGCAGAACTCAGGATCGCCGAACGAATACGCACCGCTCATCCAATTCCTGTTCCTAACAGTGTATAACGTACGCCTACGGAAAGCGTGCTTCCCCGCAGACAGCACCGCGATAGGTGGAGCAGACCTTACAGGGGATCCGCAACCTGACGTCTGCTTTATGGTAGGAAATCAAATATGTGCATCGACTCCAGCAACGACGTTACTATGAAATACCCCAATGCGGAGGTGCAAAACTCCGTTCCGTGCACATTAATTCGAGCAGCGAACATCTCGAGCCAGCCGAGACTGGAGCGGGCGCGCGGACACAGAAGCTGCGAAGGCAAAGAAGCCCAATCAGTGCGTCTCAGGAACGCCTGTTGAAACGCCCGGACGCTGGGACGCGAGTTGCGCACGCGCGGGGGAGTGGGGAGCACTGGACGGCTGGCAGCAGCGGACGGCGTGGAGGAGGAGGCGCGGGAACGTGCTCCGCACAATCGCGATCGGGGGAGACATCGTTAAAAGGGAAAAAAAAAAGGTTCCGGCCAAGAGCTTTCAAAACCAGGGCGGCCTCCACAAAGCGTCCACCGCCGAAACCACCCGCCCCCTCGGCCTTCTCAATTATACGCGAGGATCGCGTACGGAATAATGGCGACACGCGCTTCCCCCCCCCCCCCCCCCCCCCGCGACTCGGGAAGGGGGGGGGGGAGGGGGGGGGCACGCGTTGGGCGCCTAACAAGGACAGGAGCCTGAGCCCGAGATGTTGAATCCGAGGTGCAGGACGAGGGGAAAGCCTGAATATCTGAAACCAAGTATAACCAGTTTGCGAAGTATTAGGAATAAGGGCAAGGTGACGACTATCTAACCCCATAAACCCCAAACTGTCACGCAGGGAAGAAAGCCTACCACACACTCGAAGACTCGGGATGTTATAATTCTTGATGAGATACTTATACGGTTTGTCGTCAAGGTCCATCTAAATTCACCACACTTGTCTCACCCCTATGGCCTAAAGAGGAGCACGATTCGGAAAACATAGCTCCAGCCACAACATAGGATACTTCATGCACGTCACACAATAAATCAAAACAACGTCTGTGCCAACGGTCAACAGGAGGCCCATGATTTGATGACGACACTTGTAGCTGCGCTGCTAGCAACTTCAAGGCGCTCCGAGTCGCAATGCCTCAGCATGCACAGACACAAGTGCCTAAATAGCAGCGTGGAATAAAAGACACGATGATCGGTCGGCAATGCGAAGACCGGATGTCAAGCCGGACGAGATCGAACTCACGCGTAGAGAAGCAAGAAGATCTCGTCCCGCTTCAACGGCCATAACAGCTCCGAGAGCATATCACACATATCTCACCAAACGTCATGCTGGACAATATACGGGACTGATCCGCCCACCCGAGGTCTCAACTTGATGCCGTACACACGAGACAGCCTGGACGCGGCCGAGGCAGACAGTGAGAACACCGAGACTCTTCCCGCGGGCTGCAATTTGCCTCCCTTTGGGCGTGGGAAGGAGAACAACAGCTTTCGCGTGATAGAGGGACGAGCCTCGCCGCTGCTGGAAACGAGCTTGTAACGAGCAGCAAAGCCAAACGCACGGTGCAGCAGCGGAAGCAGGCACCCCAGAAATAACAGCGAGCCGGCGGCTCTTTCCCCCCTCCCGTTTTTGAAAAACAATCCCTCGTTTTCCCTTAAAATAAGCGCCTTGCGTCGGCTGCCTATTCGCGCCCCAGACGCGAGAAAGAATCCCTCGAGGAGCGATACAAGCACGCAGTGAGCGGCGGCCACTGTGCAATTCAGTGCAGGCGGTTCGTTCGGAGGGGCGAGAGAAACAGATCGCCGACAAGCCTCCCCGTGCGGACGCTATTACAGCTGCGCCTCGGCGCCCTCGCCTCCTCGTCGCGCAGTTCCAGTGCCGCCACTCCCCGAGAACCAATATAGGCGCGGGGCCGGACGTCCATCGCACCCCCTCCCCCGTCTGCGATCGGTAATCAATATCGATTGGTATAAAACGTGCATTTTCAATAGCCCCAGGAGCGGCGCACTCGCCCCGCACTTTTGCTTCCTTCTTTTCGGTCATCCCCCCGGTGTCCGAGGAGGGATGGAAGGAGCCGGCGCTCGGTGTATGGGGAGGCGGCGGAGGGAGACGTCCTCATTAGGGCCCGAGGGTCAGCGGGAGGGAAGGAAGAGGGGAGCCCGGCAGTTCGGGGAGAACCAAGGCGCATCGGGAAAAGCATCGCTAGGCTCGCGCCGAAATTAAGCTCGCTTTTTTCTCTTCGCAGCTGGCTACCAGTTTGTTTGTTAGAAGCGCACGGCGGGCACATGGGAGGCCTTTGAGCTCGTTGCGGTGAGCGCTCTGCAAAAGTGAAAGAAACCGCGACA
Organism: Ixodes persulcatus; assembly: GCA_013358835.2. NCBI lineage: Eukaryota > Metazoa > Arthropoda > Arachnida > Ixodida > Ixodidae > Ixodes > Ixodes persulcatus. Next base: position 742,394 of record JABSTQ010010781.1, read on the forward strand.
GACGAGATTTTTTCACGAACGGTTTCGCGGCCGGCGAAAGAAAAGAGCGCGTGCTTGATCAACCCAACGACCCAATCGAAGAAGGAAAAGAAAACAAAAACACTGAGGGACGTTTGCGACGGTGAACACGAATACGCGAGCAGGACATCTGCTGCAAGCCTAGTGTCTTTTGTTGTTGTTGCTGTTTTTTTTTTTTTGTCACATGTTTATCCACCAGGTTACGTCGACCTAGCGGCATTAGATACCGGACTTCTATCTTTTTGTGCTGTTGCTCTTCGGCATCCTGCCAGTCTCCTATTTTCATGGCATTGTCTGAATAGTCCGTCAGGCCTTTAATTGCAAGTATACTCTGTCTTTTCTTACCGCTCATTCACCCTGGAAGCGGATCCGCGTTCGCAAAACGGTTGCGAACGCGGTTGTACAAAGATCCAGCACAATTGCACGCGCACTCGATGACATCTAGTGCGCGTGCAATTGTACTGGATCTTTATACAACCGCGTTCGCAACCGCTTTGCGAACGCGGATCCGCTTCCAGTGTAAATGAGCGGTTAAAGTGGCAAGTGGTGGAAAGCGAAAAAAGTCACGAGCGCTCGCGATAGCTTTGGTAAGTGGTTTTCAATTGCTTGCCTTTGTGCAGACAAGGTGGATTCTAAAGAAGAGTTCGCTCTTTTAGCCTTCGCAGAAAGACACATTAAAGGGATGCTGAACCGAACTTTGAATTTCTCCAAATAAGGCCGCAGAAGCGTTGAACGGGACGCTACGCACTCCAAAACATGGCTCATACATCGATATCTCAAACGGATGGCCGTATTTTTGGATAAAGAAGGGCGCGGTAAAGCGCGGACTATGACGTCACGATCCTGCTGGAACAGTTGACAATGAGGGGAAGCGCGCTCGTTTCCTTCCTCCTCCTCTCCTCGTTTCGGTTCACCTGCTCGAGGGGACGAAGCAAAGAGGGAATGAGAATCGTGACGTCACATGTCTCGTCGGCCTCGTCAACCGTGTTCAGTCGCGCACTTCTTTCCCAAAAATGCGGTCATCCGTTAGAGGTACCGCTGTATCAGTGATGTTTTTGTGTTCTGCAGCGTCCCGTCTCTCGCTCCAGTCTTGTTTTCTGGGCTCGAAATTTCGATTCAGTATCCCTTTAATGTGAGACGGAGTATACTAGTGCCTACTCTTAGCAAAATTATTATACGCTGTGAGATCGCTATGGAGCGTTTTATTGTTATAAATAGGTACCGCGACGGCTATTCTTCCTACGAGGAAACTGCGATTTTGTTGAAATGTAGATACTTGCATTACTTCTAACGAATGTGTATTTCGCTCAGTATTATAATGTACTTTGTACGCACCTTGAAACGAATTCGCACGCTAAAAAAATAATTATTAGACCAGATAAGAAAACGTTTCCAACGGCAGCTGCCTCTTTCCCGTCTTGACCTTGTCGAGTACAATGCTCGAGTTTTAAAAAGAAATCTAATTAACGCAATAATTAATACCCCGATAGCTAATAACCAACAACTTCTTCCGCCTCACAAAATAAAAAAAAACATACGACAAAAACAAATACGTAGCCGTTCCTACGAAACACACGGCTCTCTCATTCATTTCACGAGGTGACAGCAGCGGCACAAAAATAGCTGTAGCCGACCCGCGTGCCAGAGTCGCGGTTCGCCTAAGCCCTTTAGACACGCCATTAAGACTGCAATCTAAAAACATGCACGGAGCGCGGAGTGCCAACTCGTCGCCTGCCTTTGTGAAATGAAGAAGCGTGCGGGAACTACACACAGATTCAACAGGACGGGTTGGAATAGTGTTAGCTAAAGGCGTGAAAAAAAGGAACTATAGACACTGAGAGCTTAAGAAAACGAAGGGCTTGGCGAGTCCCGACGCAGGAGCCAGTGAAATGGCGGCATTATCCGATAAAAACGCCAAAGAACGCGTCTCCAACCAAGAAGCGCGAACACAATAAGCCACATCCCGCGTCTCTTAAGAAGTCAACCGTATTGTGCGAATATTCGAATTTTCGCATAATACGCTATTCAATATTCGCTTCGAGGTGAACTGCGATATTAGTACCTTTCGAAGTGTTGATCGCCGCGGGTTAGCCCGGTTGAGTGCGGATCTCACCAAGTAACTGTGCAATGCGGCGAAGCAATACATCCGCAGCTTGCGTGCTCCGCGGGTGTAGCTTCCCCGCAGTGCACGGATGCTCGGTAAGAAGCGCACACAACGGGACTAAAGCCCGGTTCACACAGTTGCGTTTGACTGCGTTTGACTGCGTTGCGGCAGCGAGACACCAGGACATCCCTGCTGCTTATATCGCGTGCCAAGAAGATTCCTTGAATTGGATTCCACGCTTCATACGAAGCACAGATGTGCCGGTGACTCGCCTTCGGTTCTCGCCGCAACGCAGTCAAACGCAGTCAAACGCAAGTGTCTGAACCGGCCTTAACGCGCCGATTATATGTTATACACGGAGACAACTTTTTCTGGCATTTTCGAAAAAGTGACGACCGCGCGAGCACAGCTGTGATTAGCGCTCAACGTGCGCGAGCGCATGGGTATCCATAGCTTTGACTTCTTTGCTAAGAACAGTTTTCCCGAGGTATACCAATATTTACAAGTCCTCAGCCCAGCGTGCGATTTCCTCAGCCCAGCACACGCATGTTCGTCGCGTCGCGATGCGAGCAAATAACGCGTCATACGCACGAACATCAAAAATGGTACCGGCCAAAAACCCTTGGTTGAAAAGTCTCTTTTTTCCAGATTTTGTTTAGAAGTAAGAATATTTGCATATAGCAGGCAGATTTATAAATTCCCCAGATAAGGATAGCTGTGACAAATCTTTCGTTTACATGCCTTGTTTACATGCCACAGTTCATAAGTATAGTTATATTACACTTAACTGGACTTTGAAGTGGACAAGTGGAAGGTTAGAAACAACCTTCACGAGTTCAGCTAAATGTTCGTTTAAGCATGGTGCACATTAGTGAGAAATTCGTAGAAACTATTCGATATTCAACTTGAAAATATCGGTCAGAACTACTATTCATTTCGAATCCGTTTAAAACTCAAAATCCACTATATGCACATGCCTAGCTAGCTGTCAGTGACTGCAGGGTAGATTATAAAAATGAAAGGGGCCACCAAAGACGGAACGGCGGGAAAAAAACATGACACCTGCATATATATAATGTTGTTTGGCTGAACGTCTTGGAATGCCGTAACTATACAGTTTCTCGTTTTCTGTCCCTCTCTCTCTTTGACGTTCCTTTATGAAAGTGCAGTAAAAGCTTTTAGTGTTGTTATTGTTTTCCCACAGGCAAAGTCATCCATCGAGCAAAGCGATCTCAGCATCTAAACCGCTAAACTAAATCGCATTGACAAAAGAGGCCGAGCAGGATCAAAGAAACAGCGTACAACGCACGAGTATACAACGAGAAACGAGCCAATCGACGGCTTCCAAGCGGCGTCGCAGGGCGTCCATCTCGCTGCGCGAAGTTCGAACGACCGCGTGCGGCGCACGAGCCAGCAGCAGAAATAGCCCGGGCGCTCCCTTACTCCTCCCAACCTCCGTTGTTTGTTTGCGGTTTCGTAAACAGCTCGCTTGTTCCCGCGCCGTCCGCAAGACAGCGGCGGCAGCCTGAGGGGTTGTCCCCCGTAGCGGGAACCAGCGAGGCTCTCCGACGCTCACCGAGCAGGCCTGAACCCGACGAGTCGCGCACTCCTCGCCGAGACTCAAGTGGCGCGGATATTCAGGAGCGTCCCCGCCGAAAGGATTTGGGCGTCCCCCGAGGCGCCCCGGGAGAACAGGTTAATCGAACGGGGCCAACGGCGAGGAGAGGGGGGAGGCTGCGAGGCGCCGGTGTAGCCGCCGTGTGTGTCCGTGCGTACGAGTGTGGAACTGCCCTGTCGTGTCTCGGCGCTCGCGAGACAAGGCGCTTTAGGCTGCTGTCTGTACCGAGCCTGGTAAGAGGGAACACAACAGGGGACAGCCCGGTAGGAGGAGCAGAAGCATGCCACTAGACGACGCTAGGAGCTCGTTTAGGGTCGGTTGTATAACGCGGTGACGTTACTTAAAGCCGGGGTCACGCTGCTTATACATAATACAAAAGACAGTCTGCAAACTGATTGGAACGCGAGTCACCGCGAGATCTGTGCTTCGAATGCCGCATGGAAATGAGTTCAAGGAGAAACTTAGGCGCGTGGCATTCGAACCACGGACCTTGCGATGACTCGTGTGTGCAGACTGTCTTTTGTATACTGTATGAGCAGTGTGACCCCGGCTTAAGACAGGTCTGATGAAGCGGGCTGACACGGCGTACCGACAACATGTGACGAGCAGGAAAGTCAAGAAGGGGCAAAATAGGTGCTTCTCTACTTCGTCCAAGTTGGTATATTTCGAATACGGTTACCCGAATGACAATTCAATTACAACAGTTCTACGTGCCTTCGTTGCGGCGCTTTCCAGGCATTCAATGTGGAGGCGTTACGCACACGAAGGAAATGATCTGGAGCCTAATCACTGGCTGGCGATAGCTCGAATCGATACGATGATGTCGAATTCATATAAACCCGATATCAGACCGACGCCTTACTTCGGTTGACCGTTAGCTCCTGCATAAACACGGTTTAAATATGCCAACCTGTGAATATTTACTTTCGGGCCAATTAAAAAATAAAGTTCAAACTAGTAGCCAAATATTAAGGATTTTCCTATTTGAAAAGCGTGCTGTTAAAGAGGCCAACGATGTGCTAATTTATATTTATTTATTTATTTATTTGCAGCGAGTTTGTTCAGGTTTGAGACTGCTTTTGTGCACGCATCCTATGTTAATCTAACCTAACGAAGGAAAAAAAAATCCTCATTTGATTTCATGGGCTCAGGGCATGAGCCTACATAAAATAAAATGCACTTGCACCTTCGTGAGGAAGAAGAAAAACAGACCAAACGCGATCTCTGTAATCTTGCAGGGAAGCCATTATGTAAGCGGTGGAATATAATCACAATTTTTGGCCATGTTATAGTTCGCAGACGCTCGGCCGCTCGAGTCCCCGAGTTGAATGGATCCTCGTACTAGTTCCACGGAAGGCGCTTTCAATTTTTCGCCGATGCAGAAGGGCACCGGCCTGCAGTGGAGCGCCGGTTTTTCGCGTAAAAATGCTAATACGTAAAGTGCGTGCGTTAGACCCCTGTTAGAACTGGCAGGTCCACCCCAAAGCGCGTTCGGGTGTCGGTGTCTCCAATCCCTCTATAAAAGAACAAAATACAAAACAATAAATAAATAAAAAGCATCGACTGGCGCGTGATGCACTTTTTCTATTCTTCGTGGGGGCTGGAAGGGAGGGGCCTGCGTCACCGAAACAGGGGTTCAAAATTGAGCTCTCACATCTTTTTCCGTACGTCTTTTCTTCCCTCGTAGTTATCGAGTGCTTCGCGCGCTTTCTACTCATTTTGCATGTGTTGCGTGCCCTTCGTTCACGCTAACACCGCTTTGTTTTGTCTTTCGTTTCTTTTCGGCAGCCTATGCGCCCCTTTCAAAATCCAGAGAAGTGTATGCAACGTGACGTTTCGTTATACCTTGAATCCCTCCCCAGAGGCCGCTTACAATCATCCCCGTTTAATGTAGAAAGCCTCGAGGCTTTGGCAGATTTTCACTTTTTTTAATTCACTTACAACTGAACGCGGCCGTTATTCCGCAATAGTGAAAGGAAAACAGAAACGAGATCTAACTCGCGGTGACTGTAGGTGTTATGAAGACGCCTTCACCGCCCCGGACCTCAAGGACTGCCAGGATAGGTCGCTCAAGGGCCGCGACACTAAGCGGAGACAGAGAGTCGTTTAATATGCCAGCCGTTTGTGTTTTCTTTTCGTGTCAATAGAATGTCAAGATGGACAAGCACGAGCACGCAAAAACGAGGGGCTATACAACGGAAAATAAACAAAAATCAAAGGCGGTACTTGACGCGTTACGAGGGGGAAACCAAAACAACTAAAGGCAACAAAACAAACTAATAAAAGAAAGGGAAAAAAAAGGGGGGGGGGGGGGGGGGAGTCGGGGTCGCGCGAACTTGGCGGGAGACAAACTTGTCGCTTTCCAGTGAGCAGGTAGGAATTTATGTGGAGATGGGGACCCCTCTCAGGCGGCAGTGGCGAGGAGCGGCTGCCGTTGTTTGCATCGCTGTTTATCACCGGGAGCGCCCCGACCCCCAGTCGAAAGAAGAGCGCGGCCACAAAAACAAAGACATTTTTCACCTCGGGTTGTACGGATTTGTTTAACCCTGCTTGCGGCGGCGTCCCCGCAGAGCGAGCAGGCACGGGAGATGGACGCCGAGGGGACGTGTCCGTTCTCATAATGTATGGAACATGTTGGTCGTTCCGCTGTAATGGGTTCATGACATCATAGGGACAAACGCTGAGAGTCTCTAAAAATGCGGCAAGAAGCAAGACGAGTAGAAGATTCGTTTGCAACTGATTTCAAATAACGATCGTATTGGGACGAGCATCAGGGCCTTCTCGGACACGGGATGGGTCAGAAAGTACTGTTACGATGACGCTTAGTGCGAAACACCTTTATACGTAAACAAATATTATCGTAACGAGCGAACTCGCAATATTACATGAACAGAAAGTACGCACGCAACTTGGTTCGAAAGCATCGGAGAAGGGAAAAAAGGACAGTACAACAAAAAGTCTGTGTTTTGTTGTGTTGTTTTTCTTTTCTTTTGTTTCTTCGTCTGACAGTTTAAACTACGATCTAACTAGCGGAATTATTTTATTGTTCTGTTCGGAATAAACTGTCGAGCCCGATCTATGCTTGCAAATGAACGAGAACGAACTCGCGAAGGACCCAGAACAAGACAGGCTAGTTCAGCCCACCACTAGACAATAACGTGCGAAATACACGGTTATTTCTGATTCTACTACATCTAGTTGAAACTGTAAGTTATTCGAGGTTCCCCTTGAAGATGTCACAATTATAATCAACGCAGGCATGGAAGGATTCCAAGGGTTCTATGCACCGAGAAAATGAGGGAGAGGTGCGCGCGGGGACGTCAGAACGCCGAGCTCTGGCTCGAACGACTAGTGGATGGACCTAAAGCTAGCTGCTTTTGCCTTCACTTCACTCGTCGAACGCGTCTGAACGCGAGCGCCAAACGCCGGACGCTAGCGTTCCGCGTCCGGCGTTTTCTGGACGCGGACCCACTAATCATTCGAACCAGAGCTCGGCGTTCTGACGTTCCCACGCGCTCTCGTCTTCTCTCTTCCCTCAGTTTCTCGGCGTATAGTGTTTACTAAAAGAGAGTACTGCGGCCGCGAAAACAAAAATAGGTTTCATGTTTGTAACATACTCAATAGGTTTAAGCATGTACGACATACGTGAAACAAAGGGTACACCGACAGGTGGTTATCCAAATTAGGTCGGATTGCGAGCGAGCATAAAGACGCTTCACAAGGGCAATGAACGAGGTTAATAAAAAAAGCAAGATGCGAGCACGGATAGCCGCCGGTATAGAAAAGTATAACTGTATATAGAAGGTGAGAGTGGTGGAGGACGAAGTAATGAAAGAAGAAAAAATTACAGGTTGGGAGTGAGAGTGGATACATTTCAGAAATAGAAAGGGAATACGACGATGGGGAAACAGCAGAGAATATGTAAATAAAAGGTCACGGGGTGAGATGGTTGCTTTCTTTAGTGAGAAGAAACAAGTCAAAGAGAAACCAAAACGTCTCGCAACGATGTTAGCGGTCCTGCTATATAAAAATGGTTTCGTGGGAGCAGTTCAATGTTCCAGTTAACCGGGAACTAAAGTTCTGCTAACAGGTGAATAAGGAAGGGACGAGAAAAGAGAATTCGGTTCTGAAAGACGTCAAATAGGATCGATGCTTTTGACTGCAAACATATAGGTCGCTGAAAGAAGATATTTGCTAGCCTTCACTTTACATCCCGGCTTCGTGCTTTGTCCAGCACGTGCTGAGATAAAAGTTTATACAGTAAAAATTTCTACGCAGTACATGTGCAGACGTTCAGCGCGAGAAGTCGGAGGTGGCAGACATTTTTGAACACTTTTGGAGGTTAGTGAAACTGCTTATGTTGCTTGCCACTCTCAAGTCACAAGTTTACTACCCCAATTGTCCATATATTAAACCAAACATGCGTTACGTGAAGGCTTATCCAATTGTTGCTTCTCATTCTGGCGTACCGAGCGCTCCCCGCGAAAGAAAACGGGGGAGTCGGAGAATCTCCACGCCAGCAAAGCAGTGCGTCTTTTCCGCAACGCCTCGCACGAGCAAACTGCTACGCACGTCGATAGAACATCCGACTACCCCGAGTCCAATAAAACATATCTGCACGCGCTGCGTCCATGACCGGGGAAGCCGGGATCGTCTCGCATGCAGGAGGATCTGGCTTCCAGGGATTCCTGACGAGAGCATCCGTCATGCGTGTAAGGGACTCCCTTTGCGGGCACAATGCGAATCCGGAACTGGCGGCGGGCCAGCGGGCTGCAGGCAGGGCGCCCCCGCGCAGGTAGGGCCGCTGCAACGAGAACCGAGGATACCTGGGCCGGCCAGATAGGCCGCTCGGCAAGATGGATTGCTAAATCGATGGTCCCGCCGCTGCTACCGCAGAGCGCGCGCTCCCCGGCACCGCTACTTCTCAACTTTTGCATTCCCTCTCGTGCGCTCCTCCTGGCCCCTTCGAGCCGCCGCTGCGCCCACTTTCCCCGCTGGCTGCTTCTCGGCGCAGTTTGGGCCTAATGCGCTGGGGGCTTCCGGCGTTCCGGCCGACGCCTCCTCATCGCATCGGGCTGCGCAAGGATGCTCCCCGGCCATTGCAAAGCGGTGCCGCCAACGATGAGAGCGGCCAAGAAACATAACGACCACCAGTAGCGGACACCATCGCTTGAAACGGAAAGCCTGGGGGCAGCGTGTAGCTATTCAAAGTTCCTCAAAAGATGCCACAGTCGTTTCTTTATCGGTTTTAACCAAATGCGAACTATACCAGGGTCTTTTTTTATCTTAATTTTTTTTTTATATTACCGGAGCATATTTCGGTAAGCTCTGCACTCACCTCTCACTATTTGGGCCTCGTCCTTCCCACATCTGAGTTCTATGAGTGGCATCATCAGTCATAGAACTTGTAGCCTCTTAAGTCTTCACATTAGCGTGTAAATGGAAATATTAATAGCTCCCCCTAGTTACTGGTGTCCATATCCTCCCAATGTACTTGCAAGCTAGAACTAGCCCTCCTGTCTTCTAGTGTCATGCGCTCAGGCTCACCCCTCCGCTTTTAAATCATCCTCTAACTCACTCTGCAGCCCACACAGGAGAAAGCCAATCTACTGCTGCTAAATTAATGCTAAATGAATGCCTACAAATATGCATCCACTTAGCTTTACTATTATTTTTTTTTTAGCTACAAAGTTTACTGATAAATTCGTTATAGCCCCATGAATGAATCCCAGTGCAGCGGTTCTTTTTCTATATACGTCGATTCCATAGGGGGAAAGGTATTTATAATGCTACCGACACTTCTCCGTTATATGCAGGGTTGTCATCGCGTTCGTCGTGCGTAGCTTATATAAGCGCGATTTTGTCCGGAGCAACAACCACACACAAAAGAGCACCGGCCATCACGAGAAGAACAGTGTTCTGGCGCTCACCGGTGTATCAGGGGCTCCTCGCTCACGCGACCGTCGGGACGAGCCAAGAGACGGTAACGGCCAGGGAAGAAAAAAGAAAAGCAACGACAAAAGACATAAAAGCGAAACCGTAAAACCAAGGCGGGTGCGGGTCCCTCTTCGGGCGAGAGGACCTGCATGAACCGTGGGTTCGCGTTGCTGCCGACGCAGCAGTCTGCCGCTCCGAGGGCTGGCCACTGCTCGACGAGGCACGCAGTTTCCAGGAAGCCGGGGTTTATGCATAGGAGCGTAGAGCAGCATGCAGCGGGGGAGAGGGGCACAGGATGACCCCTCCTCCTTCTTCCCCTCCGGAAGAGAAAGCCCCCGGGGCAGTGGACAAGGGAGCCGTCCAAATCCCCGAGATGGACGGATATACAGAAAACTTCAAAGCATGGCCCCCACCCTGCTTCTGGACGAATAAAGTAAAGCAGAATCGATACCGCGGACCCGCGCCAAACCTGGCTGGGAAAGTGGGCGCACGCCGAAAGAAGAAAAAATACACGGGGATAACCTCGCTTTTGGGGGAAGGTATACGTTTTCGAACGCACAAAGATAAAATAGCCTCGTTGCTATGATCGGGGGCTGAGAAAGATGGCGTCGCGCCGGTGTACCTCGAGCCAAAAGAAAACTATTTCGGCTTCGTGCAAAAAAATAATAATAATAATAATAAAGTTAAAAAAAAGAAAGCGAAGAGACACGGGGAAATAACATTAGCCCGGAGCATAATCTCCCTCGCCAATTTGGGAGTGCAGCGATGTAAGTAAGGCTTACGGGGGGTGTAGGCATAAAACTGGCGTTCCCGACAACCAATAGGCAATCTTTGTGACCAATGACAGACGCAGTGCAGGGATTGACGAAGATACAAGGAGATGCGATATTTCAGTTGCGCGAAAATGTAGCTCAACGACGAATAATGGGCTTGAATTGAACCCATGTTATTCCCGAAGCAGAAGCACCTACTTTTGGAAAACCTTGCGACGTTGCGTGGACACGCAGCAAGCAGCTTTCCGAGTTGTTCAATAAATGAAGTGATTTCTTTGTAACAATTATATGGCAAGTACATGCACTCAAATTTAAATGATCTATGCATTGGAAAGTCCACAAAATAAAATCACGTCAATAAAAACAAAAACAAAAAAACAATATATGGTATTTTAGATTAAAACGCTCCATTTTATATTCTTTACGTAGTAAAAGTTAGATTAATTGGAGTTTATCTAAACCGGCGTACGGTTGTATTAGTACTTGGCACAATTGAAATAGCACACAAGCAGGATGTTTAGCTGCGTCCCCAAGCTCAAAACACTAAATACGCAGTGCTACATCTTCCTTAATTTTTCTTTCTACGAAATAAAACTCCTGGTTGCTAGCAATTATAAAAACAAAATATGATGGTTCAAGTAGAATTTGGTCGACAGACGAGTATACCAATATTTGTGGAGGCTCAACTTCGTAAGACTGTGCACCGATCAAGAACATTTAATACATTGGCCGCTGACATTTCATTGATTAACTTTCCTAATCGGTCTCACGTTAAGTCTCATAGGAATGTTTAAAACATAGCAAAATTGTAAATAGCAGCGTTATACGTTTATTTGCGAAAAAAAAAATACCGAAGCTTCGTATGGTCTTAGCAAGGCAGGGAGGGTGCGATTTAATGTATCCATTTCATTAATTGTTTTTGTTTCATAACTTTAATGACCAATGAGCTGATTGCATAAGTAGAGGACATAAAGCCAAAACGTGCACTCATTTTACCGATGTCAAGTTGCCATTTACTAAGCGTAGTATTTAAGTATAATTGCGAAGTCAGGTGCGGTGACCTATGAAGATTTATTTGACTGAGTACGTATGCGGGTTGACCTCTTCATGTTTGTAAATAATCAACTCTTCCCTCGTCTACTTTGATCGAAATGTGAGACGGCTTTGGGGGCAAAAGTTAGTGCGGCGCTTTAGTACTTCCTTATCCTACTTATACTATTTATGCACTTTAGATCTGAAAATATTAAGTTAGCGGTTGCTTATTTCGAAAATATATCTCCCGAGGAGTAGAAGTTTCGCTGATGATTCTAGATGTTGAGTTTGAGAGCGACGAAGACGATGCTCATGACAACACCGTAGAAGTTGGGAAGAAAATAGTAAGCGATTAATACATTTACAGGTTCACCGAATTTCAGAGCCCCTAAAATGAATACGCGACGAGGATATAAATGAAGCGGGTTATTAGAGATCACCACAGCTTACTGCTCAAGGCAGCGACTCACACGCACGTTCACATATGGCACACGCATGGACTTTCAAAGGCCGCCCTCCTGCGCGAAAAAAAAAAAAAAAGAAAACTCGGCGGTCGCGTTTCCGAGTTAACCGTGGCACGCTCTGTAAGTAAATGAACACCCCAATATTTCGGGAATCGTGGAGCCTCGAAATACCACCGTGCACACTAAGCTTTGGGAATGAAGAAATAACTAGAATCACCAAAACATTCAAACCGATCACAATTGGCCAAAACAAAATTATTCGCGAACTATCCGCTTGTTTTTTTGTTTTTTTTTTTTGTTTACGTGTTGGAGTTTTTTTTTTTGAATACAAGGTCGGCTCGACATTGGGATCGTCTATAGTCACTGATAGGGTGAGAGCGGCAGGGAAGAGCTTCCCTACCTTCGACAACGCTTCGGCTTCTCATGCACCTCGAGCGCGCAGCCAAAGCACGGTGGTAGGCATAGAGCGCACGCTGGGGGCCGGACCTTCGAAAGACACGCCCCGCCGTTCTTGCTCTGTCAGTGACTATACGAATAGAAACCGAAGGAGAAGAGGAGACGAGCTCCGGCGGGAATGATTAGAGGGGAGACGCAAAGGCAAAGCTTCGTAGTTTCCCGGGCAGACCAGGGCGTGTTGGGCCAAGGACGCCAGGGACGTGCGGCGTGCGGTCGCTCAGTCGTCGCGAAGCAGGCGGCGTGGCGCCGGCGCGTCCGTCCGGGCTCAGCGCGTCTCGGAAGGCTGCACGGGCGGATCAATACAGGGCCGACGGGGTCGTTCCTCGGCCGCTCACCATTAGCACTGACACCTCTCCCGCCACGCTAGATCCATTTCCATTTGCCCACGTTTCTAATTATGCCTTCCTCGACGCCGACGACGTCTCTCCCAGCGGGCAAAAACAGAGAGGCGTCGCCCGCCGACGGTCGTTTGTCAACGGCGATTAGCCTGGAAGCGGGACCCCGCACCTTGCGACGGCGAAAGCCCATGTCCGTACGTCTACTAAACCCCGAAACGCGGAACATAACGGGTTCGGGAGCGACACCGCGCGCGAGCCACGCGCGAACGTTGTTTGACAAATGGCTAAGTGGGTGCTTTATAAGGTATACTATAGAGAGGAAAGTTGATACTCGGACAAATGGTTAATACGTGCTGAACAAGAATTAGACGTACCTCATTCACGGACCATTGAACACACCTCGTCGAGTGGCTGACATATGAAACAAAAAAAATGATAGTCGAATTATTCGATTTAACGACGAAACCAAGGTGATATAATTAAATGTTGCAGTTTCTTGAAACGACTGAGGCCAGGCTTTTTCTCCCCACCGCTTTGATCGGGAAATACTGATACGGTGAATCCCCTCGGCTTTGGCATGAGCGGGCTTCTGTCCAAGCGAGGAAGAAGTGGGCTTCATCGCTGGCTTCTGTCAGACACCGAGGCAAGCCATTCAAAACAGAAGCATCCCGCGATCTCGCTCAAACGACTCAGATCTATCAGCTTCCCCAACTTGATTTCCATGTTTGACGGTTTCTAGTTTGGGGGCGTCCATAAAATTGCATAAATTCGGTCATTCTTTATATTTTGACCGGGAGTAAAAAGAGGTCGACAGGCGACCGTTCATCGTGTGTCCTGCTCCCTCCCATGCCACAAGAACCGCAGAATTGTCAAACTCGAGAGAGGGCAGCGAAGGAGAGAATAAAAAACTCGAAAAGAGAGAACGAAAGCCTCAAGACATCAGCCGGCGTAACAGTAACGGCAATCGAAGAAACCCCGCAACAATTAAATTTGGAACACGCTATACGGGTCAAAAGTGAGGGAGGGGGAAGCGGGGACGTCGAAACACCGAGCTCCGATTGGAATGATTGGTGGGTGGACACAAAGCCTTTGTCTCTACCGACTGGTCGAACCCCTTCGAAGAGTGAGCGGAGAAAAGGCAGCTAGCCTTTCGTCTGTCCGCCAATCATTCCAGTCGGAGCTCGGTGATCTGACGGCCCCGCCCGCTCTCGTCTCTTCCCCCTCCATCAGCTTCTACACCCGCATAGTCACTGAAAAGGTGAGAACTACAGGGAGGTCTTTGAGCTGTTTCACGTCCCGAGCGAGCTTCCTACCTCCGATAAGACATCGACATCTCGCGAGCTTCGAACGTGCGCGAGCCGACAAAGCACGACCGAAGGCAAGGAGAGCGTGCTGGAGGACAGGCATTCGATAAAGACGCCCTTCCGTCCTTGTCCCGTCGGTGGCTATATAGCTGTCACCGGAAGATTTGCCGGATCTCTTCTCTCGTGCAACGCAGTTTCGAACAAGCAACAACGCAATGTCCAGTCGAGTCCCCCAAAAGAGGCCACCGACGGACCGGACCCCCGTCGTGCCCCGAGCCCGATGCAGGCGGCGTAGAGCCACGGGCGAGAGGACCAGGCGGGCGCAGACCAGAGTCGGACGCGAATGCGGGCAGCGAGGGGCAGCCCGCATTCGAGGGGAAAGACGAGGCGAGGGAACTTATAAAGAATGAAGGAGACGGAAACTCAATACCAATGCGCGCGGTCCTTTTCCTCGCGAATTCCGAGATTTCCTTCCTGTCGCTTCTCGTCTTTGCTTGTTCCCCTTTTGCCTATTTGGTCCGGCCGCTTCCTGCGATGCCAAACTCCCGCGTTTACATTTTCTATCACGCGCTGCCCAGCCATCCTGGTTCTTTGCCTTGTTTCCATCTCCCCTGCGGATCCGCTCCCTCTCTCGCTCCCGCCTCCTCCGCATCTCTCCTTGCCGAGGCTTATTTCATTTCCCAATCTGCCCATTTTTAAATTTTCCTCTTTCCCTCCTCGTCCTTGACTCGCTCGTTCGTTTCAGTTTTATAATTTGCTTCTCCCCTCTCTAGATCTGCACTTTCTCTCTTCGATGTTCCGGTTGCCTATGCGTCAAGGACCGGCGGTAAAAGAACAAATATAAGAAAAACCAAAGACGTAAGCCAAGGAAAAAAAAAAGACAAAGGGCGTAGCACAGGCTCAAGTAAGAGACGAGGGCGGAGGAGGCGGAGGAGGAGGCGATATTGAAACAGCACGCAGCGGCGGGCGCACCAGATGCAAAGGAGCGGCAAGAAGAAAATAACAGGCGGCAGCGCAGGCCAAATCGATAAGATTACATCTCCGAGGGGTGGAAGGAGGAGGAGGAGGAGGCCCGGGCGCAGCGTCGAGTCGACGCGGGTCTCTGGCACGGGCTCCGCCGGAGAAAAGCACGAGGCCGGAACAAAGGAGTCGGGAAGGCGGAGTGACGCGCGCGGCCCGAGATGCAGAGCGCGGACCGTGCGGGGAAGGTCCCGGGCGCGTGGGAGGCTCGCGCGCGTGCGGGCTCCTTTGCATACGGCCGTTTTGATTGCTCGCCGCGGTCGCCGGTCGATACGCGAGGGTGGAGCGGCGTCGGCGGCCGAATGGCAACGCCGCATTAGCATGCACGCCTCGGGCACTCCGCACGGACGAGTTTGCGAAGACGCCGGCACCAAAGAAGTCATCTCCGCCCACGCCAGGGGCCCCGGGGCGCTAGCCGAACGGTCACCGCAGACACTCAGCTCAGGAAAGCACACTCGCTCTCCTTGGCTTCAACACTGCCGCGCGGACATTATCGAAGACGCCATTTAGAAAGTCACAATGGCTCAGGTCGCGAGCCCGTCCAAACATTCATTGCGCCTCCCGATCCCACTTTTGCTCCTCAGCGTCCCTCGTCACAAACCCGATCACCATAAAAAGAAGGGGGGCGTGTTAAAAAATATAAAGATGCGCCTTGCCCTAATTAGTCGTAACTGAAGCCCTCCCCCCCCCCCCCCCCCCCCTCTCTTCTTCAACTTGCAAGGTGCACGTAAATTATTATTCGAGAATATGTCCCTCCCGGAAGAAAGCGGACGAAATGGGGTCCTCCGACGCCTAATACGAGTGAACAGAGAACCCATTGCTTGCGGAAGGCATAAACGTATCCACGGGAGGTTTGAAAGCCCCAATCTTTCATATGCGCTCCAGGACAATGATTGCCAACATACTGGAAACACTGATTCGTTCCCAGAGGCGGCAAGCCTAGAGTGTCTGGGCACTAACCAAGCTTACTTCGTCCGGTAATCGAAACTGTAAAAGGGATTGTCTCGACGCAATGCTCAGTCACGGGTTAAGGCGGTGAGAGTAATATCAAGTTAACCCCGTGGCCTTCATCCTATAGCTGACTCTATAGCTTTCTCTCTGGTACGCTGATAGACGTTGTTAGCGAGAGCACGACATCGGCGCGTTTTTTTCCCCTTCTTTTTTAGCATTTTGCTCAGACAGAGTGTTTATGCAGCAATATCTCCCGCTTAACTTACTACCGGGGATAGCTTGTTCGTACCACTGTCACGCTATGTACGTCGTCGGCTCCAGACCCTTACCAATTCCTTGGTCCCGCAACCCCGCAGAACGATGAACATGACCGTTCTCGCCACGCACCCTGCTTTGCTCGTTATCATATTTTTATTTATAATAAAGGTACCACACACGAAGCCGAAAAACGCGTGGAGAAGACAGAGAGAGAGAGAGAGAGAGAAAAAGGTTAGGAAACACAGATGTCCCTGACCGACAAGTGTTGCATCGTTTCTCATAACACCGAGCTTCCCAGTTTGGCGCGAGCCGAGAAAGATGGCCACAGAGAGAGGAGCAGAACACGCCACCAGTACACACACCGTCCATTTCGCGCTTCTTTTCGCTCCCCGGGCACACAGCAAGCAGAGCGAGGAGCTGTCCGCCGAGCCGCGTTACGAGAGGCCTCCGCGTAATAAGGTGAGGACCTGTTCATGTAGAACGCGGCCGGACACGACGGTCGGCCCGAACAAGCGGCCGGAACAGCGCGGCGCGCCCAGCCCAGAGTGCGGCTGGCACTCTCGCGCACCGTGGGCTCGCTGCACGGGAATGGGCAGGAAGGCGAGGACGCCACTAATAAATGGAACGTCGAGGAGGTCGTGCTCCGGAACCCTGAAATATAGATCGGAAAGGCGGAAATAATAGAGAGGAAGGTCCCCGCAGGCCGGAGAGTCGACATTTCCGACGGAAGACAGCCGGGGACCGCGCTGCGAGCCCGGGCCTTTTCATCGAGGGACGCTCCGGGACGCACAAAGGGAACGACGGCAACACCGCGGGGCTGCCTCCATATCGCGGCACCGTCGCGGCGCTCACCGACGTCGTCGTCGTTTCGCGGAGCAGCCAGCTCTCGAATGGGGTCGAGAGAGACGCCGTCGTCGTAAGAGAAGCAGCAACCTTTGTCCACTTGAGCCCCGATCGAAAGTATACACGGTGCGTGGAACGCGTTTTCGACTGGGCTGTTTAGCGTCCCCTCCCCCACATCAAAAGTGGTTCCAATGTTGAATGAGGCAACAAATTACGACACGGAAGAATCTTGTCGGATGTCGCGACCCCGCCGGTTGGTGAAGTCCCGGCAAAGAAAGTATACGAGCGAACGAGAGTGTCGCTCGCTGCCGAGGCTTCCGTGAAGTGCCAGGCTGAAGAGGTGACCTGCGGCGGAACGGGCGTCCGCCACATCGACCACCGCTGTCGGAGACGCAGCTTACCGAATGCCCGAAGAAAGTTGGAAAGTTCGCGGTGCAACGAATTCCGACTGAGACTGAAGCCGCCCTCCCACTGCTTATACACGGGACAAAAGACGCGGTCTGCAGCCATGATGACAGCATCTCCGCGGACCCACCTCGAGCAAGTTTCAAGCAAGTTCCAGCTTCCTAACACATTAGGTTTCTAACCTGGCTGCAGACAGCTCTTGTATGACCAATCTAAAAGGACCGTCGTACGAGGAAGAAACACGCTTATAAGATTCATGCAGCCGGATTAAGGTAGACGGGAAGTGGGCCCCGGAGAATCTCGGGGGACACGTGCTGTAGCAGGTCGTGAGAGACAAAAATTAAACGCGACAAGTATTTCGGTCAGAAAATTGATACAGTCATGTCAGTCTTTAGATTGATGCGTATCCCTTCGCCTTGAAATAGTAATTCAGTCGAAGTGGTCACCGAATTTTACCCCTTTTCGAGCGGCAACATTATAAAAATGGTAGACGCGCAAAAATTAGAGGTACCGTAGGCTTCCCAAAATTTACCGCGTACACCAGTCATCATCATCACCGTCGTCATGAGGGCCTCAGAAGCACGCTTAGCCCAGGGTTCCGAAATCTCCACATCCAGTTCTGGCTAAGGCAGTGTCTACAGACTGTATTTTGTAGTATGTGTTGGAAGTATGACCGCAGTCTTATTACTTGTTCGGAAGAATGCCGCATAACCGAATACACAAACATTACCGTGAACCTCTTTCTTTTAGCGGGCATTACGATTTGTAACGATAATACCCGCAAAGATTGCTTCATTCCATAAGCATTGTGTTTTTTGTTTTTATTTATTCTTTTTTTTTCAAATGAGAAACGGGGCGGGGCATATTTGACAACAAATGTCTATTCAGGAAATGAGGCCAAGGAGACTTTGGGTAAGTTATATCTGCATCACTAACAAATAAGAGTTTTTCTAGCTTTTTTTTTATTTAGAGACAATGTTCTAGGGTAACATGGCAAAAGACAGATTTGCTCTGCCTGACAAGGCCTCGTATTCAGCGAGAATATCTGACCTTCGCGCGACATTCCAAAATAAGTATAAAGATAAAGAGAGCAATTCGCACCCCATCTGGACGGGATCCTACAAAAATAAAATAAACCCTGTAAGACAGCATCTTTTTTGTTTTGTCTTTTTAAAGTTTGCGTGTTCGGACCCTGTGACTCTAGAATACAGCATCAGATATATATAATGGCAGAATTCATCACGCTCTCCGTAGACAGCCAAACACAAAGGGGAAAAGAAAGTAGTTTAGAATGTCACGGTTCAAAATCAGTCACAGCTTAATTTTTATTTCTTCAACCGCGAGAAAAAAAAATTGTTAGAAAACGAAATCAATTCAGTTTGCGCTTATGTGCCGCGCCACAAACTTTTAAGCAAAAACCGTTACTGGCTGACCGCAAGAGACCTGTCACGCAACCGAAAGCAATTATCTAAAGTTCAAAGAGGCGTCCCACAAAATTAAAATCGGGGATATATATAAAAAAAGAAAATGAAACGTGGTCTATTCAAAGCATCTGCCGACGTCTGGGCGCATGCAGCGACCATTTGTTTCAAGCGCACACGCCAGCGCCGCCAAGCCAGACGAGGTTCGCCCTCCGTGCGCGACAGCCGTTCGCCGTTTCTGGCCGCGGGGACCAGAAAAGACCGGATGTAATTTAAACGAGCCCCAAAGAAAAGCATTTCCGGAACGAGAAAGTCGGGCTGGCGGAGAGGAACGCAGCGAAATGCACGGAAAGCGCCGAATCAACGGGAGCTTTTGTACGCGACGTTCTGGACGACAATTGAATTGAGAGAAAAACGCCAGACCCAAGAAACGGTGCATGCCCCACACTCACCTTCGGTGAATCATTTTCTTTAAGGACGCGAGCGCCACAAACTGGCCACAGAAGAAAGTGCTTGTATATGAGCAATACCGCGATAAATTGCTCGTTAAAAAAATCGTCGTTGGTCGTATTATATTTTGTTTCACCTTACGTTGAACCGCAGTGGATGACACGAGCGATTCCAGTCTAGGGTGCCTTCATGTGCGCTTTGCTTAGGGTGGTGGCATCTCGCCATTTTGTCCCACAAATTTATTTTTCTTTTTTCTTCAGAAGCGCGTGAAAGAGCGTGTCCCTGCACGCGTTTATGGCGCTGACTGTGCTATGGCGACATTTTGTTTTCGTCGATTTCTTTGTATTTTCCCCGTGAGCGCGTGTGGTCGGCATCGGGTACTACAAAGGGTGGCATCACCCTAAACAGAAGGACATTGAGGCACCCTATTCCAGTCAATCCAGCGCTGTAAACGTGTCACGCGTTAATTAGCGTGCTCAGCGTCACTGCACCACACCCCGGAAGGTCACGGGACACTATGGCGCTGGATTGGTTGGGATGATCCGTAGCGTCCACTGCGGTTCATCGCAAGGTGAAAATGAGTATGATGTGGGACGACTACGCGGCCACATAAAAAGGTCCCTCGGCGATGGACTTGAAAAATGCCCTTCCATCCGATGCCAGTCCCGCTATCAATAACAACCAAGGACAAGCGGGAACCGACAAACGGGCGATACAGGTGAATATATGCCTTGCGAATGTGCATCCGCGCCCCGAAACCGTTGGCGAGCTCCCATTCCGGACGAGTGTGCACGCGCGGAGCCTGGACAAACGCCACCTGTGTGCCAGAACAAAGCTCTATACATGCCAAACGAAGACCCTACTTGCCGAGTCCCCGAAAAAAAAAAAAAAAGGATACCGAAGATAGATGGCGCATTCACTTCCGGTATCATTAATTGCTCCTGTGTGCAGCACGGTCGATGACAGCCTGACAATAACAACACAATCGTGAGAAATGTTCCCAAAGGCAGGCGATGAACGTTAGTTTGCATTTCGCCAAGGTGGCTAGGTTTCGTCTGTTTTATTTTTTTTTTATTTCTAGTTTACAGCGCACAAGTTTTATGGGCGAAGTCGTCGCGAATGGCTTATGTTTGACATTCAGCCCTAAATAATATTTTTTTTTAAACTTCTAGTAAGCAGTCCATAAGTGTCGTACTGTTCTTCCTCTTTCAAAGCTATAACGCTGATTCAAACCTTCAAGATGACGATGCTTGATAAATTATACTAAAAAAAAATACATCAAAATCAGTGACGCCAACTGACGTTGATTTGAGAAGCTGACACGAAATCCTGCCTACGAACAGAAGGCAGCTGTCTATGGGTCGCTCTCATTTAACAAAAGTTGACATAAATATTCAGAAATTCCACCGTTATTCCCGATTGGCCAAATGTGTGCCTCATCGAATGTGTTGCATTTAATAGCACCTACCGCGTGGCTCCCTTTTCAATTGTGAGTCAAGAACGCGAAAAGAAAACAGAAGGGACCATTGCGGTAGAGTAACCCAAATTGCCCAGCTCTAACTACAACCAGATGCTTGCCTTCATCTCAAGGATAAAGGGAAAAGAACGAGCGTTCGTGCACGAGTTAAAGAGTACACTTATTGTGGTATCAAATCCGCGAACGCTTTGCTAGCATTATATGTCGCGTCACAAAATGGACTACAAAAGCTGCAGTCGCGTCTGAAGCTGCTACGTGTGTCTCAACACCACTCCCCTGTATTTCTATATAACATTTCTAAAATTGCTCGGCCAGGCCATGATTGAAGGCGTGACAATGGGTTGAATGTAATGCGATACAGAAAAATAAAAATACGAGAAGTCAATTGTCTGGAGGAGGTCACGTGTGAAGCGTCAAAAATGCAGGGCGCGTTATAGGCTCCGCGATGTTGACTGCAACCTCGCACTTCTCTCAGCGGGAAGGCAGAATGATTGTGTCGTGGCACTTGGCTACACTATATCGGCGAATCGGTCATGCCTGTTGCATTACAATACCAGCAACAATAACAGCAAAGTCCGGGCGAGCAAGCAGTCCTAACATGCAATCGCGGTTTGAAAAGTTCACAGACAATGTTTATTTGAGATCGCGCTGTTTACATGTTTGAGAAGTGCTATACAAAACATGTCAAGAACGATAAACACGCTTCGAATATCGCGTCCAGTCCCGAGTCTTCTACAGCTGCACGGTGCAAAACAAAACATAGAAAGAAACAGAGAGTGAACTTCTATATTTACCTTGGGTGCTCACATTCACCTAACGAGCGACCTGTCATTTTTCGTGTCATGCGAGAGCGGCTCTTGTTACAAAACGAAAAGAGCAGAGCAACCGTTCCGCTCGACGCAAACAAGAAATCTAGCATTTTCGTAGCAACACGCAGGCATTTTATGCTACAGACCACATAGACGACGGTAATTATCTAAAAAAGATTGCGAGGGACAAATTAAGAAAACCTGTAAATAGACTTCGTCGTCGAACCTAAATTTGATTAAGTACGCATATTATTACACGCCACTCCACGCTACTCCCGCTCACGTGAACAGAAGGATGACACTTAATCTCTAAAAAATGGACGTCTGGTTCATTTTACTTACTAGCACCCTATCTGTTGTCACATCAACACAAACCATGCCATCCGTTAAGCAATAGTGGGCTGCGCACAGCCATGTCAAAAACAATAAATAAACGCTCACAGTTCTCAATACGTTTCAGTTCCCATGGACCCGAATGTATATAGCTGGGAGCGCAGTAATCCCTTTTCAACATTTCTGCCCCTGAAGCGCCGTTCACACACTTGCAACTGAGTAGGACCGAGAGAAACAAGACCGGTTTTTAAGCCTCTGGCGACGGTAGACGACCGGATGCGCTGCTGCAGAGCAGGTCCTACGCCGTCGCAACATGCTTAAAAACCGGTATTGTCTCTCTCGGTCGTTCTCGGTTACAAGCGAGTGAACGAGCCTTTACTCTCTCTCTCTCTTTCTTTGGGTTACACAGATCAATTAGTGTCATGTATGTGCTTCCGATATGTTACTAGGTGGTTGTACAACTATTTATAAAAAAACCGAATGCCAAAGGGGTCGCGCACTGTTAGGTACCCCCTAGTGATTACGCGAGTAAAGGAAATCTTAAATACGGTAGCTATCTATGGTGGTATCGTCGCTAAGGTAATAAATTATTTCTTTCGTTACGCTGAGAACGAGAGAACAACATGCCGACTGCATTTTCTCTATAAATCGAGCGAAATCGATAAGAACATGCACGAGGACTCATCATGCACGGCGTTTCTTAGATGTCAGTGACTGCACCACAGATATGCGTTTTTTGCCCGCCCACAAAACAACAACAACATTATAGACAAACATTAGCGCTCGCGTACCTGTGAAATGCAGTGTGTCCATTTTGGAAACGGGGGCGGCATTAAACGAAAGAACGCGTCTGTCAACGAGCGATATTGTTTAGAGTTGCTCGGGTCGTCCAACAGCCTGTCTGAAATAAGTTAGAAATGCCCGATTGAAGCACGTGCTGCTGAGTTGTCTGCGATGCGCACAGAGACGCAGAGTTAACAATAAACCAAAACAAAAACAAGCGGGAGGAGAAAACAAAGATTAGTCGAAGCAATTGCGCAATTGGCACTGAAAAAAAGTAGTATTAGTGAATGCAACAGCTCTGCAGGAGCTACGATTCGAATGAAAAAAAAAAATCGAGTAGCGGTGTACCGCATATAACCTAAGCTATACGGCTACGTCTCTCAGAAAGGGGAAAGTCTGGCAGAAAGGGAAATTACGAACGAGCAAAAAGTTTAGGCAAGAGCGATGTACCAAATGTCAAACTGCTTACGAAGCATCATTGCATTACCGCGAAGGACGGACCCGAGCTCTGTCGACTAGAGCCGCGCAGGGTCTGCCGTAAAGCGGCTACGCACACACGCGCGGATTTAGTTCCGTGCAGAGTGACAAAAGCAAACGCACTGAGGCGCTCCTAAGACAGGCGAGTCGATCCTTTTGTACCACTCAGTCTTAGTGAATGACGAGAGAAAAAATTAATAAAAAGAAAACATGGACCGGTTAAAGCGTCCCGGGAAAGAAAGCGAAGCGCAGGCAACAAAAGCAGCTATAGAGTCCATCATGCCATCGGTTCAGCTGCACATTGAGCGCGCGTACATAGTCAAGCGGACTGAATGACTGATTCTGTATAGCTTCGGTGTGTGCACACGATCACCGAAGGTACGTTCCGTTAAGTCCTTAACTGACAGGGAGGGAAGCCATGTACAACCGGGCGGGCTGATCAACCTCCTCCGGCCTTGTACGGCGTTTGGTCACCGCCTGCACGCGTAAGCGTGAGTAACGGCCACACGGCGCAATTCTGACTGACACTTAATAGAATGAACGTACTTTCAACCCACCCGTTTTGAAGTGAAAACCCTACAGAAGACCACAGAAAAGAAAAGCGTCAACAAAAACAAACCTCACGATGCATCTGCGTTGCTGTGCTTTTCTTTGTGTTTTATCTCTGAGGCGCGTCCGCCTCGACCATGAGCGCCCCGCCGACTTAGGTGGCGAGGCATCTGCGTTTCTGTGCTTCTCTGTTTTTTGTTTTTTTTTTTTGTTTTCTGAGGCGCGTCCGCTTTGCATACAATAGAGATTTATGTGCCGTTTCGCTCAGCCAATGGGAATTTACGTGCAGTTTCGCTAAACCAAAATAGAAAGTTAGGTGCCGTTTCATTCAGCCAATTGGTATTCGGGCGCCGTTTCTCGCTGCTGCAGACAGCAGATAACGCCGGCTTCGCTCCATGGGACAGTTAATGCTTCCGCATTAAACATATGACATCAGGCTACTTCTGACAGACGACTTGCGTCTGCGACGCTGTAACCCAAAGCGATGTACTTTGGGGCTATCGACCCGGTTTCTCCACATGTAACTGCCCGTACTTTTTTTTCCTCACAAATAAACATAAAAGCATTATAAAAGATAACAGTGCGCATCAAAATGTACCAAATTGAAGACCTAACATGTGGGGCAAATCGTTGTTCCACACTAAACTGCAAACGTAAAATGAAAATGAGAAAGGAGCGACAAGCAATGCCGTGTTTGTGCTATACTCTGTTTCACGATAACTTGGCGAACTGTGGAGGCTGCGGCCCCCGCGACCCAATAAGGGCGCCGGCAGTAAGGCACGTGACATCGATGCGCGGTCGAAGCCACCAGGGCCTCGTTACCATCACAGCAACAGAGCCCTCCGCGACAAAAAAGTAGTTCTAGGCTTCTTTTTCTTTTAACGGCAATTGAACTCGCGCGATTCCATCTTGCGAGAGGATATGAAGAATAAAGAATAAATAATCACAAATGCACGAGTTTCCAATTATATTTTAACCAAAAAAGTGACGCCACATCCGTATCCGCTCGATTTGTTTCGCCTTGTAGTGCCGTGGCCACTGGCGATCGCCGGCGATCGCAGCCGTGTAATTATCCGTTTCCGCTCAAAACACCGCACTGTGCCCTGCAGCATTAGCACCGTCAGAGATTCGCGGCTAAATTGAGCGTATGGTTGTCTCATGAACTGTCCCCGAAGTCCTCGCTATTCTAGGGGACGGATATGTTGCTGCGACGGACGTTCATCCGAAGTTGGTTGGTTTCGGAGCAGACGACTCTTGGCCAGCAGACGACAGCCGGTTCCTCCGGGCCACGCGCCTGGCATTTGGCGTGGTGACACAAATGCTCCCGTGACGTCAGGTCACGTGCCTCGCTCCGACGCTCTTATTGGGTCGCCGGGCCCTAGCCTCCCCAGTTCGCCAAGTTGTCGTGAAACGGAGTATCGTTGTGCCGTGCTATTCAAACAAGAAGCAGAGCACCCCTCTGCCCCCAAGGCTCGAATCCCGTCGTTCGACGCGCCGGACAGCTGCTACGGTAACTGCAGTGTTATACTATGGAATACGTACGTCTCGATGCACAGCGTCTAGATGGCGCTCCAACTCTGCTCCATGGAACACACAGTTATGAAACGAAAATCTAGATGGCGCTTTAAACGACGGGAAGCGGGCTTTAGTGACTGAGAGGAGGGGGCGGGAATTCCACAACTGAGGCAATCTAGTAACGTTGGCACTGCATGAGCTTTCGATTTGGACTCGTGGCAATCAACGCCTAGGCATGCATTCGGGTAGTGGCTCGTGCGCAATCGCTGCGATGACGGGAATATTTGTGTGTGTGTGTGTGTGTGTGTGTGTGTGTGTGTGTGTGTGTGTGTGTGCGCGTGTGTGTGCGTGTGCGTGCGCGTGTGTGTGTGTGTGTGTGTGTGTGTGTGTGTGTGTGTGTGTGTGTGTGTGTGTGTGTGTGTGCGCGCGCGCGTGTGAAAAAGGGGGGGGGGGGGGGTGTTTGAGAAACGTACACCCGCGGACAATATAAGCCGAAAAACCTGATCCGGCCTTTTTCTGCGTCTGCGGTCTCCACACGCTTTTTTTATCTCTCCATCTGTCGACGGGTTGGAAGATTAAGATTTAACCTTTTGCGTTCCTTAGATGAACCTAATAGTCCTTCGTGCTTCTCTGGCGTATCGCCAGAGAAGCACGAAGTACTGTTTTAGTTAATTTTGTCCGCGGAAGTACGTTTAGATAAAATTGCGTTTACCTGACCTGAAATTACAAACAAGTATCTTAATTAGCTGACTCAGTATCTTAATTAGCTACGGGTCTAGAGTTGAAACGAGAAAAGGGTTCGCAATCACTGGCAGGCCCCGTCAACGCACAACAGACATCATTTCGAAGCGAACGTTGTTTGCAAACGGAGTGACGTTTATGTCAGAACTTTTATGAACACGCTTTCTTTTCATGTTGGAAAACGACGGATATGAAAATGCTGGAGAAGGAATTATTCGTATAGCCGTAGAACAGAAATGGAAAATATACTACGCAGTTATACCGGGAATGATCACATCCGGCTTTTGAAACGACAATTATTTGTTCAGAACCACAGACAGCCCCCCCCCCCCCCCCCCGCCCCCCTTCCCCAAAGCGGGAAAAAAAGTGCTCATCATTTCAAAAGTTTTTTTTTTTCTTATTCATTTTTAAATTAGAGTTTCATCCACACAATCAAGGAAGCACCGCTTGAAAATTCGTAAACATGATCAAGCAAATGAATCCGTTCAGAGCGTCGCTCTCATAATTAGTTCTCGGACACGGAAAGAAAAAATACGTGCTCATACAAACGCAGTAGAAAGGGGAAGGGAGAAAAAAAAAGGAGGGGAGGGACTGAAACTTTGAATAAACGAGACAACAAAATACCGTTAATTTCATCCTCTGACCTAAATTAAGCGAGGTTACAAAGGTCCGTCACGTTGTTTGGAAAAGGAGCGCGGAAAATTGGCAGCGGACCGCCCGCCCTGCCCAGCAGAGATCCGTGGTTCCGGTAGCTGAGTCGGTCGGAGAGGAGCAAGCGCCCGAAGCGGACCGACAAACAATCACAAAAAAAGAAGGCAGGCAGTGGAACAACAACAACCGGGGCGAAGAGAGAGCAGCCCGTAGACAGGCGCTGGCAGCGGACACGGAGAGTAATTAAGGCTTTCCCGCGGCGCGGTCGTCGGCGGTCGCGACGTCCATTTGCCCGATGAATACACGGCGGACATTAGCATACTGCACGCTGCGAACGGGGCAGCGCCCGAGCACGCGCGCGCCCGTGAGGCCACGCCGGTGTGACTGCGAAGGGCCGACCTTCATTAGGCAGAAAGCGAGTGGTGAGCGCGCAATGCAACGGGCCGAAGAAAAAAGAAAAAGAAGAAAAGCGCCGGTTGTAAGTGGAGATGGGCGCAAAGCGCGAGGCGAACACGCGGCGACGCCCGTGGTCCGGCGTGACGCTGCCCGGTGCACGCTTCGGGGCCGGGTTATGCTCAGCTGAGTTCGTCTGGGGCCGGACACCGGGCAGGCTCGCCGCCAAAGCAGCGTGACATTCGATTGGAGCCCGGTTTGATTAGGATCGTCTCGTCGCGCCTGTTTGGAGAGACGATCTGCGTCCAAGTCCACGCGCTATAACCACTGACAGCCGCGGGGTTCTGGCCCCTTATTGGTTATTCGGCGCTTTTACCGGATAACGATGCAACCTGATCGGCGGCGGCGCGCCGATGAAATGCTCTGGCCACGCCCGTCTTGAGTTAACTAGAGTTGAGTAGATCTCAGATAAGACAAAGACAGATGCATCTCAACATTTATTTGCTACTCCATATATCTGCGTACAGAGTAGTGGAACCTGGTTTCATGTCTGGGACCTGTCGCGGTGTTTCCTCCAAACGAGGTGCAGAGCGCGTAAGAGTTCATAACACGCGTTAAAGGGGCGATGCAACGATTTTTGTATTTTGCGCAAATACCGCTTAGAACGGATCCCTAACGTTAATGACCTGTGAAATACCCGTTCGTTTTTCACCACACGAAATCGAAGTCGCAGAAAAAAATAAAGAAAAACGAGCAGAGTTCACCCCCTCAACTCGCAGCCAGAACAAGCGGCCACGTGATCTGGAGCCGATTATTTGCCGCCAATGTTGATCATAGCCATGCGCTGGGGTTGGCAAGGCACAGAACACGCGCTGCGTTCCAGACATTGTTATGGCTCGGCTGTTGTCGTCATTGCAGCGATTGAACACAGGACACTACCCCAATGCTTCTCGAGCTATAGATTATCACGAGCCCAAATCGAGTGCCCACGCAATGCTCGGGTCCAATCTGTGAGCCGCATTCAAATATCGTCACTGGGCGGTACTGGTACCGCCCAGCTACGTCATCAGGTTTTGCGAAGGAGAGATTGAATGAAAACGCTCAGTCTTGTCCTCGAAATTACACCGCAACAAAGAAGTTTCTTGGTCAGTGGCGTTGCCTGCGAGTATCCTTGAGTCCCACTAGTGCCAGTAAGCTCGTGTAAAGTGAAAAACATTCCAATTGAATATCGTTGCACCCCCCCCCCCCCCCCTTTTAATGAACTAGAAAATGGACTCGTGTATAGATACATGGGTACAGAACGCGGCCACATGGCAAGTGAGTCAATCGTAAACACCGCTCCGGACCCGTGATACACTTGGACGGAACCAAAGTTCCTACATTTTAAATAGCACGTCCCAACGTTCGCCCTGGGAAAAAGAAAACGCTCTTCGAAGAGCACGGATCGATTAAAATATAATATATTTAAATTGATGTCACTGACCAACGAACTGAGCAGAATCCAATTTTCTCGAGTGCCAGTCCGTATTGCAAAGCAGGGTCCGTCACGTGAACCGTCCAGAGAAACCACCTGACCGGAGAGAGACACGTACGGTCGGAGCCGACGCCGTGCGAGAGACAGAAGCCAAGCCCCGTGGCGTCACGAGACGCTGGACGCCGCCGCGCACCCAGTCGGTACAGCGGCGGCCCTCTTCGAGAGGTCCGAGAGAAGCAAACAGAAGCCCCCGAAATCGGCGCCGCAAGCACGCCGCACATCCGGAGCTTTGAGAAAAGCGATCTATCGAGAGCAGCGCAACGCGAGCGGAAGAAGCCCAGAGAGCGACGGCTTGACGTATTCCTTTGACGGCTTCGAAAGGGAGAGCGGGTCGGCGTCGTCTCTGTTATGGCCTACGTGCACATATCCATACAAAGCACGCGGAATATCACTTGGAAATGCGAAGCTCGTGCGGCGGTGCCGATGGGGCGACACCGCGGCCGTCGTATATATGGAACGCGCACACATTCGCGCATTTCCATAATCGCGACAATCTTGCGATGATTCGGCCCTTGGCTCCCCCGTCCTCCTCTTCCGAGGAATGGATACGCGAGAGCAAAAACGCCAGAAGGCCGAGGGACGCGGGGAGTCGGGAGGATGCTGAGGTCTCGATGCGGTGCGCGCCTTCCTTCGCGGCCTGTCTGCGGCCTGCCCCCCTCGCGGCGGATGCCTCGGGCCAAATGGGCCGTACGCTAGCCCCTCAGAATCCCCCAGTGCGGGCGACGGTGAATCGGCGAGCCGCTTTGTTGTTATGCAGATGTAGCTTATTTATAGAAGCGAGACGCGGCGTCCAAGACGGGAGGAGATCCCAACATTTTGAAAGAAGCGCAATTTTGCGGAGTTCGGGGTTCGCGTACAATACGCTGTTCGAGTACGGCAGGGCCGACCCAACAGCAGTCGTCACTACCTAAGGTAGATGTGGATCGTATGTTTAGAGCGGAGGCCACATGAAACATTGTAAATAAAACGACTTCGTGCGACATCCGCCTATACAGCTCCGGCGCAGGTCGTTATAAATTCGGTTGTAAAACAGACTCGCACAGGGGAATGTTTGACCCTTTCAAAAGAAAACGCATACACAGGAAACGCAGTCAGCGAACTGAAATGGAAATGAAGTAGGTGTGCGCTTTCCGCTCAACTTGTTTGGTAGGGTTCTACGGGTGAAAACGAGTTGAATTGCAATAAGCGTGGGAGCAGAAGGACGGTCACGGAGTTGACAGGCTACGGAGTTTGCAGGTCACAGATCAAAGGTTATGGTTAACGGCTATTAGCACAAACAGATAAAAACAAAATCAATTCTAATTATATCGATGAGTACTCGCAGTGTCACGATAAAAATGCGTGACTAAAATGAGTTTTCGCAACCAAACCCCCTGAGCGGCTTGCTTTGAGGACAATTAAAAATAAATTCGGGGCTTTTAAAACAAAATTGCTACGAATCCTCAGTTGGCGGGTTCGAATCGGCCGAGGCGCCCGCAGTTTCGGACGGAAGCCAACTGCGGAAAAGGCACCGTGGAACCGAAATTTCGACTGCACTTCAGAAGATGCCAAGGTGGGTTCGATTAACCTCGTACCAGATGTACTACGTTGGTTTAGCACGAACACCGCCCCCCCCCCCCCCCCCCGGGCTAAAAAAAAAAAGATAGTTACTTTAATTTCCTAAAAAAATGTTTTCAAGAACAACCAAACAAAGCGGTAATTTTCGGAAATGCGCCATTCAGAAAGTGAAAGAATGTCGTCGAACCTATCCGTAATCAGAGTTGGACCACAGTTCCTAGGACGGCAATTCAACTTCCTCGGGCGATAAAAGGGACGCACATAGCGCAACAGGTTTAGTATGAACACGCGCTAGCCAATTCTTGCCGTTTGTCTTTCTCACCTGGAAGTTTGGCATCAAAGCTGATCTTGCAATGAGAGGCACTGAGGTGGCCCACCAACCTCGGTGGTAAAATACGGTGTTCGACACTAATCCGTAATTGCAAACTGCAAAAACACAAACACAAAAAAAAACCGCCGGTATCGAGTTTGCACTAACCGTGACGCGCCTTGTACGGGACGTGATAAATGGGAGCAATATATCATCGACGCTCTGCCCAATCCGAAGAGGAAACCGTTACCCGAACGCCACGATGCATCGCTGCGGTCGCTACCTGATGACTGGGCAAGACGGTGTCCCGATTCCGCTTAGCTCGCTCCACCCTCCCACTGGATGTAACCGGTCGACAAAAATGAACTGCCCTACGTGCGTGTCAGTTTGTCCACGCTAAAGTCGCGATCACACTGTTAATACATCATACAAAAGACAGCCTTCGGAGACTGTCAGAAGCGGCCTTCCTTGGATATATGACAGTCTTGTCACACTGACCGTACAAAACCTGCGTGCACACATCTTCGATGCATACGCATGTCTAAGGGAAAAAAAAAAAAAAAAAAACATGCTTGGAACAGGCTCGAGACGCGGATAATTCTGTCATCACGTATTTTACACGATGTACGAGTGAGAGAGGCTAAACTTTTTTTGCCGGAAACGAGGCCTCCCGTTCACCGATGCGCGCATGCCGTCCCCAAAGAGTTGGGAGGCCGTTTACCTGGCGACTCCGGGGGGCTGTCGGCCAGGCTCAGGTCGAGGGGTAGTGGTGTGGCGAAGAGCGCAGTTCGGGGCACGGCGTAGGGGCCGTAGCCCCGGGCGGCGGAGTGCACCTCTTGCATGGCGTAGCGTCCGCGGGGGGCATGCGAGGCGGCCCAGCGCGCGGCTCCATCGACCGAGTCCCGCGGCAGCAGCGCTACCACTGACCGCCCCGGGGCCCCCGACGAGCGACGACCTCCCCCCGCGCACCGCGACCCCGACGCCGCCGCCGCTGCCGTCGCCGGCGTCCGGACACTCGCGCGCGCCCCGCACTCGATGCCCGGCCGTCCGCTGGGCACGCGGACCACGTCGCGGGGCGTCTGCTCGCAGGGCCCGTTTGTCTCTGAGACGCGTGAGCGCCAAGTTCCTCACTCTTCACGAAAATAGAAAGCGCGAAAGACAAGGACAAGTGGAGGACCTCACGGGACAAGCGCTCACTCTCAACTGACGTTCTAATTCGGAAGAAGACAAAGACATCAACATTTTGCTACAGTTGCTCACTCTTGTTCGCTATACAATATTCCGTACCTCGCCTTCAATCGCTGAAAAGAACAATGGACTGAACATAGTGGGAAAAGGTTTGCCGAAGAAAGGTAACATTCGTCGCTTTTGTACAGTAGGTTTTCACTCTCGGCTTTTTGACCACTTAGTAATCTACAGTTGTAGATATCGGCTTCGAAGATTTACTTCGGCGATACTTTAAATCGAAAAAAATCGTCATTCGATTTCTGTAGCGCAATTAACTAGTATGGTGATCTAGATGTTTCGCGAGTACTTAACACCCATCCTGTTCAGCTCCTTAAAAGTGCCTTTCTTGGGTAACTTGGTTGAACCATTACCATGTTTACCGCACAAGTTATCCAATATTTTATTTGTAGGGAATAAACAAATAAGAAGTGATCCGCGTACCCTGTCAGCGTTCTAAAAAAAAAAAAAAAAATCTTTTTGTGCAGATTAGTGGTATTGGCGGTCTCGGTGTTCCGAACACGGCGGCGCGCCGAGGGGGTGTACCGTTGGCCGCTGTCCCGCGCTCCCATGGGACCTCCCGCACGCAGGCTCGCCAAGTTTCCGCGTTTGACATTGGTCGTAGCGCGGGCTGTTTCCTCCTGATAAACGACTGGCGGGCGACGCTTCAAGGTGGGAATTTGTGTCCCGCCACTTGTAACACGTTCCCCCGCGAAGCTCAGCAGTCGCGTCTTCTTTGGGCCCGGCATATAAATGACCGGTTACGAAACGGAGGAGAACATCTATTTTCCTCGCTGCAAGCCGGGAAATGTCAACGCGGAAGATGAGAGATAAGTCGTAAATTCCGCTCGAGCAAAACAAAAAAAGTTCCTCGCGAAAATAAATAAATAAATAAAAGCTAAGAATTGCGGAAACATTTCACCGAAACATAGATCAAATAAAAGCAAACCGTCCCGCTATCTGAAAAAATCACAAATTCTCGAAAAAGATCAGTTCAATTAACGCAACAAAAAAAAGTTAAAATGCAGATATTGATGAAGTTCGGGCATGCTAGACTCGTCCACACATTAAGAGCGTTATAACGCATTCATTGTGCCCGGCAGCGCGAAGTCAAATGAGATGCTAAGCCGTGTCCCAGAAAAGAATCGAAGGGTCTGGACAGAGGTCCGAATGCCAGTTTCGGACGATGCGAATAAGGAGCGGGCTGCAGGCTGTGCACGACGTGTTTCTTCTGTCACGTGCGTAAAGACGTGTTCGCCAACTTCCAGGCCAGCACGATAGTGAGACTCGCAATCTGACTATGTGAGGGTCTGCGCGATCTCGCTGCTAACTTTGTGCGTGTCATCGGTCAACGGATGGACGTACGCGAGGGCGGACCGCAACATCGGAAGCCGGGGGCGTCCCGTGCCCCAGCGGCCAAGTGGGCGAGAAGAAGGAGCGTGTCACCTGAGCGGAACAGTTCCAGTCGCAGCATGGGCGCCGGCAGCGCGGCCGCTCCGGCGCGCCAGTCTCCTGGGCCAGCGCCGGCGGTGCGCTGCACGGCGCGCAGGTCCACGGCTCGCACGGCCGCGTCCAGGCCGTCGGCGCCGGCAGGCGTGCTGTGCCTCGCGAGTCGGCCGCCACCTCACGCTGTAGGGGAGGCGTCCTGTCCCCGGGAGTCACCGGCACTCACACCATTCACTCGGACGGTCGTGCGGGCGTCTTCCTTCGAGCGAGGCCGCGTCGGCGGGTCCGGCCCCGGACGGGCATGGTCCTGCGCCACGCGGGTTTCGGTTTCGAAGCGGCCGCCGCTCCTGCGTGCGACGCTCGTTCAGCTGGACGCCGGCTGCGGGTGACGCGTCGCTCGGGGGCGCGCTACTGCTCTGGACGCGGCCCGCGGTCTCGCCGAGGCACGAGCTGCTTCTCGCCCGGAGTCTCCCACAGCGCCCCGAGGCACGAGCCACGCACGCGCATACCGGCCCCGGAGAGGAGGGGGCGCCCGCTCTCTGCGCACGCGCGCCACGCAAATCGCGCCCAGAAGCGGAGGGGGAGGGCGGCACCCTCTCCCGGACGGGGAGAGGGCCCCCTCCCGGAGACGAAAAGGAGGCGGCAGAGGAGCGACCTTGCCGGATGGGCATCGAAGGGTCGCCGAGGATGGAGGTGCGGGAGGTGCACTCCTCTTTGGGGGACGCCAGCCGCGCACGCTGTCTAAGAGAATGTGGCGACGCTGACCGCGCTCACCTTCTCAATACGCGGCTCTTTTTCTGGAGGGCTGGGCAACCAGAAGTACGCGGCGACAATACGTGTCGGGATCAAAAATTACTTCTGATCGGCAGTCGCGATATTGAACAAGGTGATATGGCCCCAAACAATCCTGGGAAGAATCGTGGCAATATAGTCGCCCTTGAACTCAGGTAAAGTGCCACGCGTAATCAATAACCCGGTTCAAATTATATTATTCCTCGTCAGTCAGGAAGGAAATCACGTCACGGTCTAATATTAGCCTGTTCGCGGAAACCCAATGTAACGACACTACAGTCATACTTCGGGCCAGGGGCGGATGCAGGTGTTCCCAAAGAGGAAAGGGGGGGGGGGGGTATCAAATATTTGAGGGGCCAGCCCTCCTCCTCTCCTCCCTTCTCCCCCGCCTTTTCCCCGCCCTACAATTTTACACATCTAGAATTCAAGGGTAAAGAGGAAGAGGTTGAGGACATCCGACCCCCCCCCCCCCCCTCCCCTCCCTCCCCCTCCCTGAATCCGCCACTGCTTCGGGCGCGAACAATTGCGCTGGATGACGATTAAAATCCAGAGGCCAGATTCCCGAAACTTTCTTAGGACAAAAAAAAAAAAAAAAAAAGGTTCGTAAATTTATCTTCCGACAAAGTTACGAACTTTTGAGTATTCCCGAAGCAAAACGTACAAACATTTTGCTTCGGGAATACTCAAAAGTTCGTAACTTTGTCGTAAGATAAATTTACGAACGTCTTTTGTCGTAAGAAAGTTTCGGGAAGCTGTCCTCTGAAGAACACTGCTCGTGAAAGCTGTTCATCGAGGATATAAAAGAAGAAATACTAAGCGAATGAAGAAATAGTGTCGCACTCTCGCACGGCGTATACACAGTTCACCAAATATACGAACTAAAAGAGTACCTCGAGGCTCAGTCTCCACTTCTTAATTCCTGTCCCAACCTAAATGCGCAGTCAAAATGCTCATCTTACAAAAGACACGCTGGAGACACGATGAGACTTATCACGGACATGTTCGAATATGTCGGAAGCAATCATGCTTGCTTCAAACAAATGTATGATTCGAACCCATCTACAGACAGTTTTTGTATGACCAATGCGACGGTCGTAAAAGGAAGAGACGCCTTAGACAGCTTTTCTAAAGACTGTCTTGTGTATGACGCATTGGCAGTGGGGTTCAAAGCTCAAGAGGTTCTCTGTTTATTACACCGGAGACCAAAGGGCGGCAACTGATCATCTGCAACCGTTGACCTCTCAGACAGGGGTATCTTGAAGCAGATACTCAGCATTATACTATCTGCGGGATCAGTGATCACGCGTACATTGTCACGCAGATTAGAGTAACTAAGTGGACATGGCTGGTAAGAAGCCTGCCTCTGACTGGGGAATGATGACTGCGGTTTAGATATACACAACGTGCCGCGATAAATTCATCGTAAATTCAATATTTATTCGATGATGCGAAGAATGCGCTCCCATAATCGGGGGCCGGTTACTTCAAACCAAGTAATGAATGCGCCACATGAGATATGCTCTACAATTACGAGCAACTTCGTTTCAATGTGTATTTTTTCATGAAATAAAATTATTATTATTATTATCATTATTATTATTATCATTATTACTCACTTACTTACATATAAGACTTACATATCAAAATTATGATTACTTAGACAATGAGAGATACGGTTACACGATAAGGGCACGTGCACAATAAATTACAGCGAAACAAAAACAGACTATACAATAACAAAATAAATAACAACAATGCTTTTTTTAAAAGAATCTAATACTTTTATTGCTGATTCCTGTTACGAAAGTCGTTATTTGAACATCCTCATTCCTCAATAAACTAAATAAAAAGCTAAAAACGCCCACGTAAATAGTGTAAATAAAATATTTCATTTAAAAAAAAATTAGGAGGCAAAAGAAAAAAAAAAAAGGAGCTCCTCCCTTTATATTTAATCGATCAATGTCTTATTTTCCTTTCAGTGAGAAAAGAAGCTAGCTCAGACAAAAAGCTTGACGCACCCCCAGCTCCGAAAAATGACAGTTCACATTCAGCAGATGCTCAACACGTTGCATTTACACACCCACGTGTAAGCAGGCTGAATAGACAGCAAAAAGAAAAAGGTATTTTCGAGAGAAATATACCCATTTTAAAGCCTTTCTCCGGCGTATGAACTCTGAAGACGCAGCTTAACTACCAATTTTACGTCTTTCTTTTTATAATGGAATGGAGGTGGAAAGCAGAAATAACGGCAGATAGATTTTGAAGAAAAAAAAGGAACCGCTTTATTAGGTACATACTTTCGTTCATTCCGTCGAATACGACACGACGTCCACCCGTCGCGGGATGCACAATGGCGCTCTTGTGCCGGGAAACCCAATCGAGTGAGCGGCGTAGAGCGCGACAGCCGCGTGTGCGTCCCACCCGATATGCGCGCGGCCAGAGAGCGTCCTCCACAAGAGCGGCGCACTCGGCGAGCCGCTGGCGCTCGAAAATAGACGAGGGCAACAATAACTCGAGGCGGACGGCGTCTCTCCGTCGATTCGGCATCGGATGCGCCTCCGCAGTTGCGGCTCGGTACGAAATCAAAGGAGCCTGTTTACACTGGAAGCAGCAGCGGGCGCACAATGGCCACCAAAGAGAATAAACGCTCGCGGTGCGTGGCCGCATCGCATCGAGCACGCCAACGCTCCCGCGCCTTACAAAGCCGGACCCTGAATAGCCGCGCCGAATTCAATCCGCAAAACCCGCTCTTCGCATCTGCCCCGTGGCGTGCGCGGACGGGAGAAAGCCGTCTCTTTCGTGAAAACAGAGATCCCAGAGCGAGGACCCCGACCGCAGCGATGGAACTCGGCCAGGTGGGGACTACGCCCACGGGCGATGCAGGTCTCTCGGACTGTTTACGTCCTCTTTTCGGTTTTCGACGACCTGTGCCCGAGTGAGAGACGAGACGCGGCTGGGTTGCCTTAGAGACAAGGAATAATCTCTCCTCCCCAATCGAAATGCGTTTCTCGTTCGGAAGAGAAATAATACATTTGACTATAAGATTGTTTTTTCTATTGAATTATTAAACAAAACGTCAGCCAGATAAAGCTACTCGGTCTGAAAAATAAACGAGTGAACTTAATTGCCGCAGAAATTGACGAGAAATGTGAAAGGTTTGCTCCTATTTTTGTTTAACATTTCACATCGGGTAAATTGCGCGCACAACTTAAAGGGACCATGAAGGCAGTTTCGAAGTTTTATTCGACGATTGAAATGGATGTCAGGCACGTCTCAGATACTGTTGACCAAGTTCTAGCCCGAACAGAAGTTTGGGTGCCGCACCAATCGAGCAAACAGGCGCGGTAATAATAGCGCCGGGAACGATGCCTGAGACCCCACCGAGGCGGCGGCAGAAAGGTGAACTAAAGTGCGTCGTTGAAGCGTGACGACAACGGGCTCCTCGTCTGGCGATTGGTTCAAACGATAGACGCGCTCTTGGTTTCGATTTCGGTGGTGAGATGTGATGAAAAAAGTTCATTTGAACGTTGGATAATCTTTTAAAGTTGTAGTTGGGAATTAATAGGTTTCATACCGTGTATAAAAGCATAATCTGAAGCGATCCCTCCGTTTGTTGAACGCATCCCGCACTGCTACCTCGGGCGCGTAACAAGCATCGAGCATCCGTGGAAAAAAAAGAAAAAGGTACGAGCGCCGGGGGCGGCGGACTTTTGGTTCTGGTTTCGTGCGTCGTCTCGTGTTCGCTTTGCGAACTGGTGTCTCACCAATCATGCCGCGTTTATGTGCAGTAGTAGGTTGCGCGAAACGTCGGCTAAAGACGTGTGGTCGATCGGGCGACGTTAGTTTGCATAAACTGCCGACCGATGCAGCAATGCGCAGCATTTGGTTGCGCGCCGTCGTCTTGCGTAGAGCTGTGGACAGCGGTGTCAGGATTTGTTCGTTGCATTTCCGACCAGAAGACTTTGAGCAGCACCTTCACGTCAGCCGGAGTCGCTCTGAGGCGGCGACCGAGGAGCTGGTGGTAGGTCTGGGGCGCCTTCGTAAAGCGCCAATCCAGAGTTCTGCGTCCTTACCACCATCTCCCGTTCAGTCGGCGTGAGGACGCTGAACGGGAGCTCAAACTCGTTTGCGGGCGCGGCGTTGCCGCCCATTTCTTCCAGGTTTTCTTCACAGACCGCCGTGCACTATAGCGAACCACGGGAACCACACTGAGTGTGCACTAAATCCTACCGATGCCGACAGTGCTCCTTGACGTCACTTCTCTTTCCAGAGGCGAAAAAGGGAAGAAATCTGAATGTTTGTTTCGGTTTCGCAGATTTATTTGCAGGTACAGAAATAAGAGTCACAAAGTTCTAGAAAAAATTGTGTGGCATGCCAGGACCCCAATGCTTCCGAAAACACCTTCTTTTAAAAAAAAGTTAAATTGCCTTCATGGTCCCTTTAAGGACCGAAAAAAAAATACAAAAAACAATATTAAGCATTTGAACCAAACCGTGGATGAATATTTACCCGAAGAACACAAACAGAACAAATTACGATTTGCCAAATGAAGCTATGATATGTAGAAATAAATTCCAAATGATGCTTTTATCGGGAGAAATCAACGGAGAAATAGACAAACAGTTTCCAAAATTATTTATGGACCGAACCTACTGACCTCAATATCTAGAGTTACTAAAGACCACCAAGAACAGAAAGCGGCGAAACGATGACGATCACGACGCTTTCTGAGAGACAAACCACGGTCCTGTATATCGCACAAGGGTTGCTCGAGAAATTCTCGAGGCCCTTGCTATTGACGCGAAGGGGGATCAGTGCGTGAGTGCACCGTCAATCGCGCTGCACCACAAGGAACTGGTATACCTGCGAAGAGCCGCACACTTGACAGGCACATGAAAGAAGAGGAAGAGTGGAAGACGAAGGTTTAGATATTAGCGGCGAGATGTTTTGGTGGCGCCCTCCTGTGGTTCCCCCTTGTGACGTCATTACCTTGCAAACAACAAGTTCGATGGTGTTTGTAAATAGCATGGTGGAAGCTTGAAATCATAGCGCTCTCAAAGGAACACTGCCAACACCGTCAAAATTAAAGTTCTTTCATTCCTCTTAATTCCGTCGATGATAAATCCCCTTTCCGACGTCATAGTCAGCGCTCGGCCAATCGTGGAAGGCCGACCACAGCGACGCTTTCGGTCGCGCACGGGGCTAATAGAAAAAGAGGTAGAATCTGTTTAGCGCAATATGTAGACTAAAGACAAAGAAGATTTCATTAAAATAGTTGCTAGTCCAGCGGTGTGCCTGCCTTTTTTGTTCCATCTCTGTGTGTGTGTCCTTAAAGGAACTGTGCAACGATATTCAATTGGAATGTTTTTCACTTTACACGAGCTTACTGGCACTAGTGGGACTCAAGGATACTCGCATGCAATGCCACTGGCCAAGAAGCTCCTTTGTTGCGGTGTAATTTCAAGGACAAAAGCGATCATTTTCATTCAATCTCTCCTTTGAAAAATTCGATGACGTAACGTGGAGATCGCAGTTCACCCACATGACGATATTTGAATGCGGTTCATAGATTGGACCCGAGCATTGCGTGGGCACTCGATTTGGGCTCGTGATAATTGATAGCTCGAGAAGCATTCGGGTAGTGGCCCGGGTCCAATCGCTGCAACGACGACAATAGCCGAGCCATAACAATGTCTGGAACTCAGCGCGTGTCCTGTGCTTTTCCAACCCCAGCGCGTGGCTATGATCAACATTGGTGGCATATAATCGGCTCCAGATCACGTGACCGCTTGTTCTGGCTGCGAGTTGAGGGCGTGAACGCTGCTCGTTTTTTTTTTAATTTTTTTCTGGGACTTCTATTGCGTGGGGTGAAAAACGAACGCGTGTTTCATAGGTCAGTAACGTCAGGGATCCGTTCTAAGCGGTATTTGCGCATAGTAAAAAAATTGTTGCATAGCCCCTTTAAACGTTCCGCTCAAGCATGATCCAACTATACTCTGTTTCACCTTATGATGTACCGCAGGAAAGGCTACAAGCGCGAGCTCCTTGCTCTAGGGCAGATCTCGGCGGCACAAGCTCTCGTGCGTTAAGAGTAGCTCCCAACGCTATGAGCTCGCTCTTCTAGCCTTGTCTGCGGTACAACATAAGGTGAAACGGAGTATTAGCGGCGAGATGTTTTGGTGGCGCCCTCCTATGGTTTTCTCTCGTGACGTCATTACCTTACGAACAACAAGTTCGACGGTGTTTATAATTAGCATGGTGGAAGCTTGAGAACATTGCGCTCTGAAACCAACACTGCCAACACCGACAAAATTGAATATCTTACAATCCTCTTATTTCTGTCGATGAGAAAACCTTCGCTGACGTCATAGTCAGCATTCGGCCAATCGTGGAGTGCCGACCACAGCGACGCTTTTGATCGCGCACATCGCTTCAAGCCGTCACCTGTATTGTTCTTTCTCTAAACAATAAACGACTACAACTACACGAGGACACTTTGGAACTTGCAACTTCTAAAAGACCACCAAATCCCCCCCCCCCCCCCCTCGCTACCCCCTAGTTGAGTTGTGATTCGGGAATTTCTTCGACGATTTCGCGAGGTCTTCCGAGATGACCCCCCAAAAATGATGTCAGGTCACCGGCGTAGGGAGCCAAGATTTTTAAGACAGGGGGCAACGCACACCATGGAGTGCGTTTGCAATTTAATGGCGGATACCTCCCGGTGAGATTAGTCGCAAGTGCGCATTCGATGCGTTGTCGCGTGGTTAGGGAGAAAGCGGGAGGAGAGGCGGGAAACGCTCGCAGACGATCGACACGTTCCTGACCCCCTCGCAGCTCGTGTTGCAAACGCGAGCCCATAAACCACGTGGCCCCCGGTCGAACAGTCGGAAACACTCTTTGATCTAGGCACAGCATAGTACCGGCGCGACGATGACCTCGCCTCCTCTCGGGCGTGTTGGCCTGACAAGTGACTAGCCGTAAACACTCAGTCCAAGCAGCCGAGGATACGAGAGCGAAGCGAGAGGAACGAGACGAGGGATCAGGGCGCGGAGGGGAGCGGCGCCTCCACTCACCCCGTGAAATCAGACGCCGGGCCGCCGGATTAGGCGAGCGAAACTAATCCGCCGCGATTAATTATCGCGGAATTAGGAGGCGACCGGTAGACTAAACCGTTTATCACGGCAGCGATGCCGTTTCCAGCGGCCGTCGCTCGCTGCGGGGGTCAGCGGCACCGGGGGGCTGCTGTCGAGCGCGTCGCACGTGAGGCTTCCCTGCACGGCTCGACGCAGCCTCGGTCCCGTTTCCATGCGGCGCGTCACAGTTCACGGTAAATACCGGAGCCGGCTTGGTCGGAGTAAACACGGAACTCTCGGCGGCGTGCGCGACCAAGACC
The DNA here is from genome assembly GCA_013358835.2 of Ixodes persulcatus. Lineage (NCBI taxonomy): Eukaryota > Metazoa > Arthropoda > Arachnida > Ixodida > Ixodidae > Ixodes > Ixodes persulcatus. The sequence goes on from JABSTQ010010781.1 coordinate 783,770, forward strand.
GTCGCTGTGGGCAGACTTCCAGGATTGGCCACTATGACGTCTTGACTATACGATGAATTTGGTTTTGGGTGATGGAAATAAGAGGAATGCCAGACTGTCAACTTCGACGGTGTTGGTGGACGCGATGACCATACAAGCGTCCACCGTGCTTTTCACACGCACCTTCGAAATTGTCGCTAACAATCAATATTCGTGGTCGTGCCGTCACAGACAGGAACCTCGTCATCAATTATAGGGGAGAACTTTCTGTGGCATTTCCTGCGACAGGAAGAGTGCGCGTGCACAGCCAGCACAGCTTCGGTCGGCGCTCTAGTATGCGCTACCAGTACCTTTCGCTGCATATACACCTTTTCCACAAGCGCGCAGCCATCTTGAATATCGTCACTTCTGGTATGCGGTAAAACATATTTTTGATCTCTCCCCGCAGCTGGAAGGTGTTTACGAAAAATGCGTGATTTTCACACATTCTTGATTTGCCTCACCTATATTTTCTCGCATATTCCAGGTTCAAACGTTTTATTATTTTTTCGCCCCGCATACCAGATACGGAACCCACGTGACTGAGAACGACAGGAAACAGAAAAGGTCTATATCCACAGGATGTTGTATTCGAATGGAGTATAATTTCCTAAACAGTCTCGTCGGGAGAGCTCACGGCGTGCCTTCGGCGAAAGTGGCTAGAATAAGACAGCTACAGAAACAAGCCCGAAACGAAGAGGTGACGTAAAAAAAGGCACCGATAATTAATAATAAAAGTTAACGTGTATGTCTGCATGCACGTATGATACTTCGACAACTTACGTGCAGATTAGCTCCTAGGTAATAAAAATATATATACTTCGCTCGTAGAACGTAATATGTTGTCATTTTCTTTTGTTGTTGTTGTTTGTTTGCTTTTTCAAACTACCATTTATTGTCGATATCTTGCACAAAGGGAAACGCTCTAACATAGGGTGCATCGACGTTCTTACCACCGGGATTAGTCTACATCGCCAGACACACTATTCGGGTCTGAAAGCTATTCAAAAACAGACCTTCGGGGGGATAGATGATAGATCTATCTTTGCAGAGAAATTCGTCCATGTCATCGCAAAGACTCGGGAGGGCGTCACCCAAACCTCTCGGGAATGAAATTTAGGAATCAGTAGCGCCACGACCCACGTCGAGTACTTGTACTATTTATCGTATAAGTGTCTTTCGATACGAATAAAAGATATGATATTGCGCGAAGCATTCCTGGACAGAACAAATGAAATATTTGAGTAGCCTCGCGATCTGCATAGGCGCACGTTGAACGTATACGATTACGGCGTCCGCAAGCCTCCTCAGTGACCCACGGTATATTGATAAACCGCGGATGTGAAGCAGTGCAGACAGCGTGCCAGCTACCGCGCCGGTTCTATGTGGGCAGCTGCGCAGTGCAAACTTCCGCAAGAAAATTAAAACGCAGTCTCGCGCACACACGGAAGAAAATTGCGAAAACTGCGAGGGCGCGATGTGAGGTTGAAGCAAGTAGGCAGGCGAGCTGGTTAAGGATAGACATAGTAACGCTGGAGCTAGGGGGCGGGTGTGTGACCTTGGGCAGCGTGTGTCTTCTTGAGGGTTTGTGGGCCTATGCAAGGAGGTGTTCTGAAGAATAAATCCTTAGCTGTGTTCGAAGTTTCGTGTCTGTCCGTCCCTTTTTTCCCCTAGCTCCAGGGTTACTATGTCTATGCGAGGTTGGTTGGTACGACGGCCTGGGCAAGGTAGAGGAACGAAGATGCCTATTCCTGAAAAGCGTATATAGTTTGGTTAAAGTGAGCAGCCGATCGTCCTGCACGCCGCATATGCAGGCAGCACGCGATCAGCACTGTTCGACACCAGGACATGATACTCGGTCGACGACGTCGACATCAATACCTGGCTCAGACTCCCCGTCTCGCAGTTCCTTTTGTCAGGTAAATGAAGCCATTCGCAGCGCGTCCAGACAAGTAGCCGAGCGGAAACACCGCGTGTCTCTTCCGAGTTGGGGATGAAAAAGCGGTAGCTCGAGGTGAGTCGACAAATGTGCGCGAACACTTGCCTCGATTCCTGCTCCCGGCCCGCGGAGACAAGCGGGCTGTTGACAGAAGCGGCCGGCGGTGCCCGCTGCTGCGCCCAGTGGCGACAGACAGGGCACACAAACGCAGGGACCCGCGCCAAACGAAGACGGCGCGGAGAGCGCCGTTAAAGCACCGGGGGAATTTTCCGGTCCCCGGCGCGCGCTGATTCATATGCAAATGCGCCTCTCCCCGCGCGGGCGGGCGGGGCGGTGCCTTTGAGAATATTTGCTCGTGCGCGGGAGAACATCTCGGTGCGGCCGATATGCAAATGAGGGCGGCAGCGCGCACGCGCCGACGCCGACGCTCGTCGACGCCGCTGCGGGGCGACGCCAGGCAACGGAGGCGCCCCCGACTACGCGCTCGTCTCCGTCCTCTGCGCCGCACGGTCACGCCGGCTCCCGGCCACGGGCCACGTGGTCGGATAGGCAAAAAATGCCAGGGCGTGCGCCTTTTTTTATTATTATTATTTTTGCGTGTAATTGTGTAAAGTCGGGTCTCACTGCATCTTGACCACGAAGAAGCAGTTCTGTGCTTTTTAGAGAAATAACATATATTAAAGGACGTTACTGCTCATTGTTACTGCTGTGGTCCTGGAAAAACTGGGACAAGCACTTCATTCGAAGTGCCTTTGAGGAATAATGAACTAAACTGCATTGAGTGCACGGTACGGCGACGAGAGCGTCAGTGGTGTTTCCAGAGGACACTTGGAACAGACTGGAGGAGGGACAGCAGCGTATATATATGAAGGATTCAGCCAGTTATGGACAGAAATGCAACAGCTTGGAACACAATCAACAGGGCCGCCACGTTTTATTCGAAATATGTGCAATCTAAATTAGAAACATTAAATTTTCTTAAGTACGGCTGTTAAGAACAGCCTTAATTATGGACTACAATCGATATAGACACGAGAAATAGCGGTCACCATGTAACGACACTATTACGTGGCGTTGAATAGACCACTGCTTGCTGTTAAAGGCGACCAGGTATAATACAGGCTGTCTCGACAGCCGCTCCGGGCTACCCGTCAGAAAGAGGCTTTGTTTCAGTTACCTTTGGGGAAGAACGAGCGATCATCATCGGAATCGTCATCGACGACAACCTCCAACTGAAGGAAGTCATCCAGATTTTCCAACGTCATCTCGCACGCTTCCTTTCACATTCCTCTCCCGAGAGTCCAGGACCGCTTACCTGGAAACGAGAGACAAAAACAGGGCGTTAAAAGGACGGGCGTACGTATCTAACAAATTCAGCGGCGAGGAAAAAAACTAAATAGTCAATGTTGAAAAAAAAAAAAAAAAGAGGAAGAGACAAACACTACAAAAGTACGCTCTAAAAAAAAAAGCGGGAGTCAAGGTGAGTCATTGCGTGCCCTTCTATGACATATTGGTCATACAAAACCTGTCTGCAGAATTGCTCCAAGCATGTATGAAGCAAGCGCGCCTCGAACATACTTGGCGCGTGACCGTATACTCCATACGTTTGCCATCCGTCTGCAACGAACGCCGTGTCTTTATGCGTGAGTATTAGAACGCTCGTTTTCACGAAAACCTGCCGGTGTCAGCGCCTGCATGACGTCGCGAGGACGTATAAAAAAATTGAGTTGCTTCTATGCTTAGACAGCCTGTACGCCTCAACGGGCGACTGAAGATGAGACATTAAGCCATAACCGCTAACCTGGAGTGTTTAAAGGGATGCTAAACCAAACATTTCAACTATTGACGTCATCATATCCCCCATTCAAGCTTATTAAGCGTGAATAGGGGATATGATGACGTCAATTTCGTTGCGTGTGCTCGTGCACACCGGCGGCTGCTGACTCATGGAAAGATAGCGCGCCACTTATTATAGACACTGAAATGTTTGGTTCAGCATCCCTTTATCGCGTACGACGCAGTATTGATTACACGAACGCGCGGAGGTACGAAGCGGATCCAGGTCGCAACTGGCAGGGATTGAACCCAAGAGGTTCTGCGGCGCAAGCTTTCGCTCCACGCTCCAAGCTAAGACGCGTTACCCCACTGGGTCACCGACCCTCCGCGGGGAAGTGTCATGTTTACAGATTCAATGTATATCACCACAGCGGCGGGGAGGGACTCTTAAAAAAAAAAAAAGGTGCCCAAAAGGGTGGAACAACCAACGTTTACACCCTCAATCGGGTAAGGAAGGAAGTGCCTTGCTTATTACCTCCTCGAGGGAAACAGACACTACCGCCCCCTACCACTCTTAAAAGAAAGGTTGCCAAAAGGTTACCAAAAGGGCGGAATAACCAACTTTTACACCCTCAATCTGGTGAAGACGGAAGTGCTTTGCTAATTACTTCCTCGAGGGGACAGATACTAGCGCCCCCTATTTGAAATGCGCTTTTAGAAGGTAATGTTAGCCCCCACGTCACTTCCGTCGTTCTCCTTTGGATTTTGTCGGCGGTGGAACGCTGGTGCCTCTCGCCTTTAGAAACCATGTTTTTGCGTAAAAACAAACGGAAAAAGCTCTTTTTGTATGTAATTTTTTTGGAGATTAGTACAAAATGACACGAGCGTGATGTTTGCATACAATTTTAATTTACAGGGTTTTTAGGCATATTTAGTATTGTTTTTATACGACCATGTCTCATTTGTGACTTTCAGGCAGTGTTGTACGGAACGGCGTTCTAAGGAACGGCGTTCCCGGAACGCGTTCCTTTTAAAAGGAACGAAGGAACGCCGCCGTTCCATTTTGCATCAGTGGAACTGGAACGGGAAGGCGTTACATATTTTCCTTTTTTCGTACAGTGGAGTAATTTTTATTTTATTTCTATGAGGAAAATTCTAAAAGTATAAAAAGATATCTTTACGAAGAGCAGGAGCTCGTTAACTTTTTGGTTACTTAGGGTTTATTCTGTGTGGTCCTTGCTTGGTAACAGTCAAGTGCAAAAGAGCTAGTGGACATTTTTTTTTTTTTTGAGTGCCCGAGATTGTGGTACAGAAAGCAAAACTTTTAGTCGGAGGAAAAGACGCAGAAAGAGGGAAGTTTCAAACTCAGCTACTTTCTTTGCTTCCACGAATCCTCATACACCCAGAAATCTGAGGCCGACTACAGCCATCGCTAAGCTTCCACAAAGAGACCTATAGTTACAACAAAATAACAGATTACCAGATATCGAACGCACCCTTGTATTCCGAACATTGGTCACTTAAAGGGATACTGAAGCAAACATTGCAGTGTCCATAATAATGGCGCACGACCTTTCCACGAGCCAGCAGCCGCCGGTGTGCGCGAGCGCACACAACGAGATTGACGTCATAGGCCTCCATTCACGCTTAAGATGACAGTGAAACGTATGGCATCCGGCGAAAAGGAGACTAAAGAAAGGCTTTTAATCCCCAGAAGTGAAAGCTACATGCTTGTTAGACCGATTTATCGCCGACCTTTTACACCAGACCTCACTGTGGAGATGAAAAGCATGTATTTATTCTCCTCCTCCCCGGAGCCCACACATTTCACTGTCATGTTAAACGTGACCGGGGGACTATGACGTCACTTTAGCTGCGTGTGTTCACGCACACCGGCGGCTGCTGGCTCGTGGAAATATCGTACGCCACTTATTATGGACACTGGAATGTTTGGTTCAGCAACCCTTTAAAAGATACACAAAAAAAAATAACCTTTAGTCCTCCCCTTGTCCCCCACCATCAAACTGAACAACGAATCCAACCTTCACGAAGAAGGACTTGTAGTTTTCAAGACTGACCTTCCAAAAGGCCTACCCTCTTCTTCACTCTGCCGTCTTGCGGACAGCATGCATCGAGAAGCAACTGTTGTTAAGTTCGAACAAGGCACTTTGTTAGATTGAAACGTGCGAGGTTGTTGTAAAACGCTCGTGCAATGTGGTATAACAGTACATTTCGGCTCGTCTCAATCGTCCACCACAAACGTGAATATGGTTAAAAGCTGAGATTTTTAAACTTGAATATATCAACAAATGAAACCCTGCTCCCGCCATTTTTCTTCTCCTGGGCCGGTTTGCTCATCTTGCGGACGAGGCTGCGGATGCGGCCAAGAGGGATTATTCTGTCACGTGACCAGCTCCATGGGGACAAGGAAGTACCTAGCGTCCCTGCCTAATGGCGGAGAAATCCGTATCGCTTCAAGCACAAAAGCCTAATTTCACTCGCAGAAACTGACTGCAGGGACTTTCAACTGAAGTCCAATTGTCCAATTGACGCCCCTTCATACTATAGGAGCGGCAAGTAAAGTTACGGCCAGGGAGGGTAAATATGAGCCAAAATAAAGAAAAAAACCACGCGAGATAAAAGCGGTGGCAGTATATAAATATAAGTACTTGCGCCAGCGCCGGCGGCTCGCGCTTACTGCTGTGGTCGAGAGGTTTGAGCGGCGGTACTTGACATCGCGGCGTGAAAGTCCCGGGTTCAAATCGTGCCAGAAACTCTCTCATGTAGACAAGGCCATATGAGCTCTATAAATTCATTGGGCGGGTAGTTCTGGCTCACCCGTTCGTTGTTCATGACCTCGGAAGAGCGCATACATGTCTCTGGCTTTCTCTACCAATTTCCGCCACGCCTTCTGCATCTACCGTACATTCCGCAGAAAGTTGACAATATCTTCCCATGCCCGTCTCTTCGTTCGCCAGCTAACTGTGCTGCTGAATTTCTCTTAGAATTTGTTGTTTCCGTTTTTCAACTGCTCTAATTAATTCCATTTGTTGATCCAAATTCATTTTAGGTGTTTGTGTTACAAAGATGGTTTGCGATGTCGACGCCTGATTCATTTTTGAATTCGGTTGTGATGGTCTGCTATTCTAACTAAAATTCAACGATTGCCACAGCAAAATGTAAAGAGTAAAAATATACATTTTTTATCACATTCCATGAAGTAAAAGTATGATCTCTTTTATTTCGGTTTTACTACGTTTGACTTGCTGCCTTGCCTGTAGGATTTCGCTCAATCAATGCATCAAGAGCTGCTCGTCTTTTTTTTTTCTTTTTGCTTTTTTTTTGTGGAAGTTTTTTTGTTTTTGTTTTTTAATTGTCACAACTGCAGTTTTTATTAGTACTGAATAGGCGTCTCCTGTTATTGAAAGGAGTCGTAGCAAGAGCGTTGTATATTTAAAAACAAATACAATTGTAGTTGCTGGGGAAAGGTTGCTTGTTTCGGCTCCGTTTGTGTGAAAGCCATACCGATGTTGTTAACTTGGTTTCCTTTTAATGAACATTATGAAACGATTGGATTAGCGCGTTAATTTGCCTTGATCTTTTTTTTCTTCCCGGTGTTTCAATTGAACAGGCGGGACTAAGTAAAAACAGTGTAAGGCGCAGTAGTGCAACTGGATGAATCGTAAAAAGGATCACAATTAAAAAGTGAGACACGCGCAAAATACTCACACACACACTCACACACACAAAACGTTGCTAGCGCGATTTGAACCCGCAACTTTCACGCCGCGACGCCAAGTACCGACGCTCTAACCTCTCGATTACAGCAGAAGGCGCGAGCCGCCGGCGCTGGCGGAAGCATATAAATATACTGCCACCGCTTTTATCTCGCGGGGTTTTTTCTTGATTTTGGCTCATATTTACCCTCCCTGGCCGGAACTTTACCCACCGCTCCTACAGTATAAAGGGGCGGTCAATTGGACTCTAGTTGAAAGTCCCTGCAGTCAGTTTCTGCGAGCAAAGTTAGGCTTTTGTGCTTGAAGCGATACGGATTTCTCCGCCATTAGGCAGGGACGCTATACTCCGCTTCACCTTATGTTGTACCTCAGCGAAGGCTAGAAGCGCGAGCTCATAGCGTTGGCAGCTGCCCTTGGTGCACGAGAGCTTGTGCCACCGAGATGTGCTCTAGAGCAAGGAGCTCGCGCTTGTAGCCTTTCTTGTGGTACAACACAAGATGAAACAGAGTATTAGCAGCGAGATGTTTCGGTGGCGCCCTCGTATGGATACCTTTCGTGACGTCATTACCTTGCGAACAACGAGTTCGAAGGAGTTTGTAATTAGCATGGCGGAAGTTTGAAATCATAGCGTTCTAGAACAAACTCTGTCAACACCGTCAAAATTGACGTCCTCACGTTCCTTTTCTTTCCTTCCATGAGAACTCCTTTGCTGACGTCATAGTCAGCATTCGGCCAATCGTGGAAGGCCGACCACCGCGACGCCCTCGATCGCGCACGTCGCCAGTAGGTACTTCCTTGTCCCCATGGAGCTGGTCACGTGACAGAAAAATCCCTCTTGGCCACAGCCGCGGCCGCAAGAAGAGGAAACCGGCCCTGGTGCCCTTTCATCACGGCATTCAAATTCGTATGTTCTCCTTTAATGAGATATATATAAAAGAAAAGCTTTGCTTGATCTAACTAAATATGGTAATGAGCAAAATGCAAATGTAACGTATATGTAACGTACGTTCCATTTGTTTAACTGTAAAGGGAACGAGTTCCTTTTTCACAAATGAAACTTGTAACGGGAACGCGTTCCAAAATTCAGAAAAGCAAGGAACGAGCTTTCGTTCCTTTTTTTTGAGGAACCTGTACAACACTGCTTTCAGGTAGCACGTCCCGACCTGGGTACGTCCTAACTTCGGCGAATAATCGCGGCTCGCCCGCTTGGGATACAGGGGTTGGCCACAGTGAACCCCTTCTATTGTATACGTTTCGGCGCCGAAATGGCCGATCAAAGCCAAAATTGAACAGTAGCAGGAAACGCTACCGTATGCGATACTGTGACAACTGCGAGAAGGCGCTACCGGCCCTTTGAAACGTGCAGCTTTGGAGTTCGCTGAGTGGTCGCTGCGGGATATATGGCGGCGATGCGATCGCGTTTAGTTAGCTTTTCGAGAACTGATCGGTGCCACTTTTTGTATGCAGGCTACTGTGGCAGTTTCCCAATCAGTATTTTAGTAGCGTTGAGGCAGCCCCAGAGAGGGTGAAAGCTGGATGACTGTTATTGCCCCCTAGAAGAGGTGAAGTTACACAATTGAAGCATGTGCTCTCACTCTCAAAAAGAGTGGAATCTTCAACCCAAAAGTATGCCTTATTACCTCTTAATGGAAGTAAAATCACACCTTTGATATAAAGGCTATTGCTCCCCATTAGAGATAAGGTTGTCTCTCCAAGGGAGCACAGGTGCACCTTGACATAGGGTGTAAAAGTTGCTCCCCAGCGGAAGGGGTAACTTTGCTAGCCTTTTGAGACGAACTCAAGGGACAAGCAAGTTACACCCTAAAAAGTGTGAAAACAGGAACCTTTTTTTAAGAGTGAGGGAGAGGGCGACGCGTGTTGACGTCAGCGCTTCGGACCAATACAAGCGTCGCACAGCTGCCGCGGAGTCAAAGACGAGCAGGTGCCGCGCCGCTTTGGAATGCGGCCCAGCTCAATTGCCGCTCTGGCGACGGATGTGGTTCGTTCCACGAGTGATATGGATGACCGTATCCAAGAGCGACGACGGAAAAAAGCCGAAGCCACGCGATCATTGAATATAATCCCATTGATCGTCGAGACAATTTTACAATATGTATACACGAACTCATCTCTGTGACGTCACGGCGCGGTGGTGGCGCGTCGGTCGCACTTCCGGTCTGGGGCTGTGGGCAGAAGTCCCCATGCCAGACGTGTATTCCTGCGTTGTTTTGAAAGGAACCAGACAAAAACCTGCCTTCTCGTCAAAACGCCGCGACTGGGGCCGTACCAAAAGTGCCGAGAAAGGTTTGAAGGTCAGTTTTCACGTGCTCGGTTCGTCCGAGAATCTGGATATGTGCCGTGAAAAGGGAAAAGCAGACGCCGTCGGACAACGATTGCTTGGGCGGGAAGCACTTTGGGTTAAATTCACGGATATTTGTGGTCATCAGATTTATTTGTTTTGTTCCAACATGAACGCCGGAAAACCGCTAAGTTGTGCGGACCACCTGCGGACTACGTTCAGCGTTTCTTCAAGTTCAAACGGCCGCCTGATTGTTCGAATTGTCGTCTGCTCTTTCAAACGTTTCTGTTTGTCGTCTGCTCTCTTAGACGACGCCGGTCCGTAGACCAAATGTTGGACCGGTACTTGCGATAAGAAGTGAGTGCAGGCCTCAAAAGACTTGAATTTGAAGGTTGGTAAGCAGGCTCGATGTAAACAGTAGATACAAGGAGATGTTGGTCATTGTTACCAGTGACCAACACCGACTTGTTATGCCTAATTCAGTTGGTCCGATTCTGCTACGGTTCACGCTTTTGCAGCCCGAGCGGCGTCGCGACTGAAAATTCCGAGCGAAATCTCATCATGCGAATCAGGCTTTAGCGTACAATCTGCGGCGTCCACGCGGAATGAATCGCCACATGTCACATTATTCACGCGAAGTTTTGCGGTGTAACGAGCCTCGGTAATTTCGCTGACGCCGCTCAAGATAGTCAGACATCGCCAGGAAGACGTAGAACCAACAATTCGAACGCGAAAAAGGGCAGGGGGACTCACACAGACGCCGACAACATCGCATTTCAATGGTTTGTTTATGGGCGACGGCGAACTTCTTGCCCACACCCCCATCGCGCATGCGCGGCGCCGGTGGCGTCCGCTAGGGGCGCTCCGGGCGCTCCGGTTTGTTTGTAAACATGAGTTGGTGTATAGACCAACTCAACTTGCTGACGTCATACGACCGCGGTGGCGCTGCTGTCGGTACTGCGCATGCGCTAATGCTTCATTCCTCCCAAATTTGGCTTCTGCGCATGCGCAGTGCCCACACCTGTTGTGGGCAAAGCGGGCTTGTTTGTAAACAGTGTGTTGGTTTATAAGCAGTGCGACTGTGGCTTTAGGCTAAATGAGCGCTTTACACGTTCCAAGGTCACCACTGGATTATGATCGGCTTGTTGCGTATCGTAGTTTTAGACCTAGACGTAAATGAGCTACAATTGAACAGATTCGGCATAAAAAGTTTACTTAGCAAATGACTAAAAAAAGAAGAAAAAAAATATTCTTACCAAATAAAACTAAGGTCAACTAGGAACTTCGAGATCATCGAAAAATATATAGAGCAACATCAATTGAATGGTTAATGATGTAAAACAAATGCTGCTATTCAGAGAGCAGATTTCAACGGCTAAGCTTGCTCCCTGTTAACTATTACTAAATGTAGGTATAGTACGGAGCAGGTTAATACAATTTTTAAGCATGGATGTGTAGCGAAGTTACAGCAAGTCCAAAACAATGGGAACCATCAACGCATTAAAGTAGCCACGTCATAATGTTCTTTGGCGTTTATCTCATAGCAATAACGTAAAGCTGACATACTCCGCGAGAAAGGTAAAGGTTACAATAAAGGTTAAATCTGTATTGACCTGGTCGCTATCGTTATGAAAGCAACGTATTACAATCAAGAATCCCCGCTTGCTCTTTTCCTTTTTCTTACGAGAGTCAGAAGTGAACTGTGTAGTTCTGATCAGCCAGCGCATGCAGCGCTCAAAAGGCCGGTAGCGTCAATTTGGTCGTTAACACTCCGTTCTATGTTCGCTTTCGCAACGCCACAAACACGAGTCGCCGAGCAGCAAACCGAGAAGCAGCTCAACGACTGTAACTCATGTCTTGCATCTCATCTCGGACATGTCGCGAAGGAAGGGCAGTCGAGGGAGCAGTCGTGCGCGTCCACGAGATGGCTGCACAAAAGCGGGTCTTATCACTTCAGTCTCGCGCTTCATTCAAATCGTAATTGCCTCGTGGAATCGTGCGAGCGTTGCCAAATTAACGGAACAAGATTAGCCGAGCAGTTCACAAAGCGTAAGAGGGATAGGTTTAGAATAACCAAAGCGGGTTCACGCTCTGTTGCCGTTACTATAGATCTGCTCATGCCAGTTTAGGGGAGTAGCTTGTCTTCCTCAAGGTCCGTCTCATTGGCACTGGGGTGGGGCGCGTGCAAAAGCAACATGCACACATACACAAACGCACACACACGTACAAGGCCTCTGGTATAGCTTTCGCCTGTGCCTGTAGGCCTACGGTTTTTTGCCCTTTCCTAGCGCCATTAAAGTCCTCAAATTCGCATATCGTTGGCACTTTTTTTGCTACAATTCTTGAAGGTACGTATTTTCTTTCTTTTTAAAACAAACACACCATTTAAAAAAAGCAAGCAGGCAACGCGACACAAATATGTACCATACCCTCTTTATGAATACAAAACGTCGTCCCCAAATGTCCACGAAAGGGATTGAGCCACTCCCTTTTAACTGCTAGGACCAGGGTTGAAACTTGAAAGGGACACCATCAGAATGCTACATGAAGAAGCTCGCAGAAAGCTCAGCGTCCTATTGTGATTCCGTGAAACCGAGCCTCTCGGCGAAACTGTCGAAATACATACAATAAACTCCAAGCATAGCAACTCCGCAAGTACGAATCTCTGACTTATTACATTTTCCCGGTCCATTGTTCTCAAACTACTCTGCCTCACCTATATATATATATATATATATATATATATATATATCTTATATCTCGCGTCCCACAAATTGGTAATATCATATGGAAACTTAACGTAGGTGATAAGTGTGACCACTGATGCAGAACGTAGCAATATCCGGATAGCTAGCTTTTATCCTCCATAAAAAAATGCGTCATCTCTGTCATTATCGCATAATACCCGAGTACAATGGCCGATGTAGAGCGAGAGAGCTTGAGCGAAGCTCTCGGTGACCAGTAGTAGCGAAAGAGAAATAATAATAATAATAATAATAATAATAATAATAATAATAATAATAATAATAATAATAATAAAAATGAAAGCCGTTTACAACTCCCTGTAACGCCGAAATAGAGCGCAGCTCTTGAGGAGGAGGGGAAGGCACGGGGGGGGGGGGGGGTCACGTGGCCTCGGGGTCACGTGACCTCGAGGGGTGGGGGGGCGGAGAAAATTTTTTGCTAAATCTATCGGGGAAAATTTTCCGCTAGATTTAGCGGGAAAAGTTTTCCGCTAAATTTAGCGGGGAAAATTTTTCGCTAAATTTAGCGGGAAAAATTTTCCGCTAAATTTAGCGGGGAAATTTACCCATCATGCACCGCGCGGTTACGCCGACGGCGACGGCGACGGCGACGCCGCTCAAGCCGGAAACGGGCGCCTAAGAGCTGCGCTCTAAACTGAAAGCCGTTTACAACTCCCTGTAACGCCGAATTAGAGCCCAGCTCTTCAGGATGAGGGGAAGGCAAGGGGGGGGGGGGGTCGCGTGGCCTGGGGGTCACGTGACCTCGAGGGGGCGGGCGGAAAAGCGGGAAAATTTTTCCGCTAGATTTAGCGGGAAAATTTTTCCGCTAAATTTAGCGGGGGAAATTTTCCACTAAATTTGGCGGGGAAAAAAAAGTTTCCGCTAGATTTAGCGGGGAAAATTTTCCGCTAGATTCAGCGGGAAAAATTTTCCGCTAGATTTAGCAGGAACATTTTTCCGCTAAATATAGCGGGGAAAATTTTCCGCTAAATTTAGCGGGGAACTTTACCCATCATGCACCGCGCGGTTACGCCGACGGCGAAGGCGACAGCGACGGCGACGCCGCTCAAGCCGGACACGGGCGCCTAAGAGCTGCGCTCTAAAAAGAGTCCTACACAGTGCACAATGCAGTCAAAGCTGCCGACACGCGCGTGTAGCTTTATCTGGCGTTTCGTTTGCATGGGCATGCTACATGGATAGATAAAGTCACGTGCTCTCGCCAGTACCACTGAGAAGGTTTTAAACCATGTGCGGTGTTTTTAGAGCGCCGCTCTGAGGCGCCCGTTTCCGGCTTGAGCGGCGTCGCCGTCGGCGTAACCGCGCGGTGCATTATGAGACGCGTGACGTCACTGATGACGTCATCGGCATCCATCGTCATCGTCACTGATGACGTCATCGGCGTCGTATCATCACGTGACCCCCCAGGTCGTGTGACCTCTCCCCCCCCCCCCCCCCGAGCTCACTTGACCCCCCCCCCCCCCCCCCCGCCCCAGTATCCAACCCTCCTCCTTCTCAAGAGCTGCGCTCTAATTCGGCGTTACAGGGAGTCGTAAACGACTTTCACTTTTTTCGTTTTGTTTTAGGTTTTACAGATTTGTTAAAAAAAATAATGCGATCTGCGCAGGTAAACTATGGCCAGGGGAACATAATGTAGGGGGCTAATCGACACGATAAGTACAATAATTAACAGAAATTTGTTAATGAACTTTGAATTAGTGAAAATGAGCATATAGTTCTAATTATAAACTTGCTGAGTGTAATCGAAAGTCACAATCAGTCATTTTTAGAAAGACTTCGAGCTCGTGGAAAGCGCAGTAGTGCGCTAAAGAATAGCCTCCTCTATACTGACAAAGCCTGGCAGATCGCCACGAGACGCGGTCGCCGAAATTGAAAAGGTAGAGTGGCAGACAACGGATGAGAGGAGGGCCACGTGACGGGCGCCCCGCTGCGGCGAGACGCCGAAACACACTTCTCCCGAACGATGGAATGTCCGCTCGTGCTCCGCGCGTTCCTCGCGCTACCACTTCTTTTCTCGTCGGGTTTGAAAAGCATGTTTCGGGTCCTCGCCGCTGCAAAAGCTGTGCGCTGACGACCAGGTTTCCCGAGAAATGCTGTGTGCTACCAGATCCTCGCGCTCTACATCTGCGACCGGGCACTCTATGGCTCCATCGTCCAACTGCCAGGCTTTGTGAGTATAGATATAGAGGAGGCTTTGGCTAAAGTGAAACCACCCGTGCGACAGGCAGAAGGCTGGGAGTGAGAAAACGCGGTAGATAAGAGACGAAAAAGAACCGCTCGGGCGCGGTATCGTACCGGTAAGTAGCCTCACTCTGGCTGCAGGAGCGGTTACTTTGGCGCTCCACCGTGCCTCCTACGTTTTTCGATTCCTTACTAAAAAATCTTGATTTGCTGATTTTCGATGACGCTCAGCAAATTTGCCATTGGAACCATATGTTTATTTATACAAATTAAGATGTTAATGAACATATTTTAGTTAATCAGACGACTTATCTTGACGATTAGCCCCCTATTTTATGCCCTCCTGGCAGTATAACTCACCTGCACAAACCGCATTACTGTAGCTTTCCCGGCTTTTTTTCTTTCTTTTTTACAAATCTGTAAAGCTAACAAAACACAAAAAAACCTGTGTACTCGCCTCCAGGGAGGAGAAAAATAAAATCAAGGTGATTTAATGATGATCGAAATCCCGATTTAGTTCGTTATTGAAATCACCTACCCAACTAAAATCACACATTAACCAAAAAGAAAAAAAAAGAAAAAGCTTCGAAGTTATTTCTATGGTGATTCGAAGCCTCCGCCATTTAATACTTTTGACAAAAACTTTGACACACACACACACACACACACACACACACACACACACACACACACACACACACACACACACACACACACACACACACACACACACCCACACACACACCCACACACACACACACACACACACACACACACACACAGCATATCTGTGATTTATATCGACGAATAATTAGGTAAGAAAGATTTGTTGCCAGTGCGGAGAGAAACACAGAGCGGTACACGATGACATAATGTAACCTGAGAGAGGGAAGGAAAAAAAAAAAGACATATAAAAGGAAGGCACATAATTCTCCCTTTCGTTTGTCCATTCCTTTTATGTGTCATTTCATTTTTTCCCTGTCCCAGGTTAAGTTATGTCACCTCTTCACCAGGTCCCCAGTCCGCTCACCCTTCTTTGAGGGGTGCACCTCAGACTCCTTAGCTATTCAAAAACTAGTCTCGCCAGTCTCAAACAATTCAACTCTCCAAGTACAAGCTGACGAAGAGGCAGCGTTCGGCTCGTAGTTTGAGTTATGACCATAAAATGAGGATCTCAGAAAGCACTTGAGTGCCCCTTCAAAGTTTCGAATTAAACTTGGTTACATCTGTTTTTAACAAACATGCCGGAGATACGCGTTAATGCCGGAGTGATCGGGGCTACGATAAGAGATCACAATCATATCTTTTTGATTATAGATTTAAATATAAATCAACACGAGAAAAAACAGGTGCGTCAGTGTATTTACTGCGATATAAATAAATAATAAAAAAAAAGCCTCGGAACGTTTACAAACACAAATTTACATTACGAACTGGATTGCAGTTCTTTCTCAAAGGCCGGGGTCACACTGCTTATACATCATACAAAAGACACCCTGCATACAGATTCGAACGCGACTCACCACCAGAAATGAGCTTCGAATGCCGCCTGGCAATAAGTTCAAGGAGAAACTGGGCACGTGGCATTCAAACTGCGGATATCGCTGTGACTCGTGTTTTCAGGTTCTATTTCGTATGATTTATGAGCGGTGTGACCCAGGATTAAGGTACCAAGCTGACGAGGCATACGAAAGTTTTCCTTAAATATTTAGCAAAATTTATAATCGTGTTTTTCAGTACAAAAAGCATATAGTTCACAAAAAGTGTAGAAGACCGTGGATCATATACGATATATTAAAAAAGATGAACAATAAAGATGCACTTCATAAGAGATTTCTACGCACTAAAGATTTAATTGTTTTATCAAATTGTAAAATAAAAAATATAACACGTTTGTTACAAAGGGGCTAAGCGAACGTACTCATGTTTTGTGAAAAAAAGTTCATGGCGCGAAGCCGATGAACTTGAACAAATCACTGAACTTGCGATCGAAGAGGAGTTAAAAATTGTAGATGTCTCGCAAACACGTTTAATGACTATTTCGTTGATCTGGTGCATTGTGTTCACTTAGTTGAAGCTTCAATATACGTAAAAGGTGTCTCTGATAACATTCTCATTCCGTTCTTACTCCCCACCAATACGGGTTTTGAAAAGGGTGCTGAACTTAGTCTTTTGAACCAAAAAAAAAAATAAAGAGGCATGTCTAAACAATACTGAAAATAAGTTCCTTACATTAGGAATATTTATTGAATTCTCGAAAGCTTTCGATCGCCTTAATCCCAAGACCTTACTCCAGAAGCTACAGCTCTATAAAATAAAGGGAATAGCCCAGAAAATACCTGCGAGCTACTCGTAGTACCGTTTTCAACAGAACCTAGTAGGTGGACACCACTCTGAGTTTATAAAACTAAATGCTAGATGTCCAAAGGGTTGTATTTTAGGGCCTCGACATTACAAACACCGAAACTGGGGCAAGCATGACAATTTCAGCAGATGACATCGCCATAATAATTTAGGGGACAAACATATTTCTGAAATTATCAAAACGGGCAATGTGTATATTGAAAAACGTAATGCGCGGACGATCTTAAATTCGTTAGTAATAAATAGTAACAAACAAAAACTGTATTTTTAGATCGAAGGGTGAAGCTTTACGATAATCTGGTCTTCTCCTGGGGCTAATGTGGTATTGAAATTGCCCAAAATGCTAAGGTGCTTGGCGTAATATTTAATAAATAAGTGCGGTGGGACGATTAAGTTGAAATGATTGCTAAAAAAAAACTATTAAAGGTAATAGGAATAATTTGTAAGTACAAAAGAACATTAAATCCCTCTATTCTACGACTTTTAAATAACTCTTTATTCTATAGTTGTTTTAATTACTGTTTTTTTGTGTCTAAGTAAATACCAATATTACAAATATTCACACCCTCTATATATTGCAGAAAAAAAGTACGCATTTTGGCCAGTTTAAAGTATCACTCCCTCACTTAAAACGTCTTTTTTACCCCATACGCCATGCCTGTACCTGGAGGGCCTCCCACACCAGGACGAACTATGAAAGTCAAATTATTGGGTACCAGCTCCCCAAAGTACTAAATTTTATTTTGCCACTAGGAATTGACATTGAAAGTATTTATCGCAAAAATATACGCTCGTATATTTTTGCGACTGTTGCTGTAGTGGGAGGAGGGGAGTCTGTTAAGCAGCTGTTGTGCTTGTTTTACCAGCTCTCCCCTCTCTTTCAAAATAAAACAAAAAACAAATAAACCTGAATTGAGTTCAATTCAATTCAATCGATTGCCCCGCTGACCACGTATTTCATATGAACGCTGCGTGAAAGTAAACTCGGCGCTCGCCCGCATCGCAGCCGTTGGTCTTCGTGCCTGCCTCTTTTCGAACCCGAAACACCAGCGGCAGTAAAAATACTGCCTAGACTTAGCGATAAGCAGGAGTATGGCCGACCGTGTTTCGAACCTTTCTGGCGGCATGGCTACTACTCTGCAGAGCGCAGCATGACGCTCCCGGCTGCCGCTTCCTTTAAAAAGCTTAGGATATCGAGGACACGATGGACCAGGATGATGATTCGTCCAGTATGCACTTCTTCCATCTGCTATCGTAGTGTTTGTGCTTACCTGCATACAAAACACTGGCACGTCGGGAGCCCCTAAAACGCGCCCCAGCACTAAATCCGTATTGGTATACACAACACCAACGGTGTATACCAATACGGCCACTTTACCCGATATAGGATAGCTTGGATTTTTGCGAGAGGTCTATCCCCACCCCCCTGCCTTCGATCTGGATCAGCACCGCACCGGAGTGCGGTCGAGTGTCAATAATATACGTGGCACACGTCAAAGACCCCAGGATATTGTCACGAATGACAATCAATGAGGCGATGATAACTGAGGAAACTAAACGTTTAATGGGGGCGAACTTGTGCCCAAAAATAAAAAGGAAACAGAAGATAACAGCAGAGTGTCGCGGGCGTCGAAGTCGGCGTAACAGCAGGATCGAGCGCTGGGGCGAGACTGACCGCGGACCGCCACGCGGAGCCCCATGTAGACGCGTTGGCTTCTGGAACAATCGACCTAGAAGTTTCGGCGACTAGAACATTCGTACCTCGAACAAGCAACATAGTTCTCGAATGTACCAGAACACTAAATTGCAAGATTAAATAAAAGACGCATCGCCCCCCAGGAATCGAACGCTGGCGCTTCGCGTGGGAAGCAAGCACGATAACCGTTAGGCCACGGCCACGCTGCCTACTTGGCCAGCTGCGCGCGCGGCAATATATAGCAGTGTTACTGCACTGTCTTAAATGTATCATCTACAGCATAAATCAGTGTCGCCGCATCTCAAAGGAAGACCGAGCTTACGCTGTAAAAACTCGAACGTATTCTTTATTTTTTTATTTTTTTATTAGCGCGTCTTGAGTGGTATATTTTTGTTTCTGATTCGTGGTGTTTTATGAGGGTGCACCAATCAAAGGGACATTGTGGTCTTCTTTAGGCACCCTCAATAAAGATTATTATTATCATAATTATTATTAAAGCCTGATCATTTCCCGCGATGTTTATGGTGTGGCATCGCCCAAGAAAGAACCTGAAAAATAAAAACCAATTCACTAACACGCTCCCTCCAAACCAAGTGAAACACAAAACAGATAGAGTAATTATATATTTTTAAGCAACCTTTTTTTTGTGTGTGTAAGTTTAATTACGTACGAGAGCGTTGGTGAGCTTTTTCTCCACAGACAGATTCGGCTGTAAAAATAATATTCTACGCCACGTGTTCAGTAAGTGCAACTTAAAAACGCCCTTACATTTTTTTTTTAAGTTAAATATTAGCGGGAGCATAAACCGCGCTCGACGACCGTGCCGGTATTTAATTAAGAAAATGCCCGCACATGGAAAGACTTCCATAACGCAGCAACACTCAAATTTTTCCGTTCTTGAGTAACCACACGTTGTTCGAAATCGACAAGAAAACCAAAATCTGTATATCACCACGACATGCGCATACGTTTTCTTCTTCCGAAGGTCGAAGAACCATATAAGGCCGATGTCGACACACCGAGTTCATCTTGAAAGACAAGTGTCTCGCAGAGTGAATTGAAAAGCTAATAAAAACAAAAAATTAATATCAAAGCACGCAGAAAAAAAAAAAAAAGAGCAGACCGAGGAAGGGAACAAAAACAGAAAGCCACGTGTTGGTTTCGACATAAAGCACTTGGTATTTCTTATACACCGAGGCAATTTTCTCGCCGCTTTTCCGAAAGGCGCACAAACATTCGGCTGTTTTCCGACCACCTTTATTCGCGCAGAGTCGGATAGAAGTTGGCGCCCGGCACGCTCGTCCACGGGACGCACGAGCGGGCGGCGAAGATAAAGCCTCGATACACACGAAAGGCGGATCTGAAAGCGGCGATTCGGTGGCGAGTATACGGTCACAAATCATGGGGCGCCAAGTTCCGCCAGCTGAGGCACAGCCCGGCCGCTATCGGAGACCGCGGGCGAGAGCACGCGCGCCATGAGACGCCGCCGAAAGTGGGCTTTATGGCGGCGGGGCGTCAATTGCCTTCTGCATGTCATCACCATAGCGCAGAGAGCCGCTCGCATATAGACGGCGTGGGGACCCGACGCGGCCCAGGCTGCTCGTCACGAGGGCGCCAGGCTGGCTGCATTCGGCTCCACGGCCGGGTCCGAAAGATCCTTCGCTCGGCCGAATAAAAAAAAAGAAGACAAAATCGAGGCTGGCGAAACCGCGCAGTTTGAAAAAGGAATTGTGCCGGCGCAAGAGGGCGAAACAAAGCCCTATTTAAAGTCTGCCCGGCGCCCTTAACGTATTCATCGCGTCCCCGGGCCGCGAAACCGAGCATAAAAAATGCCTTCGAATTCACAACCGCAGTCAGCGGAAAGCGTCTCTCGTTTTGCAAACAGCGGCACCCAAATAACGCGTAGCAAAAAGAAGAAAAAAAAAACTTTTAAAACGGACTAGAGAGAACTCGCATACCGCGAGACAGAAAGGGAAATAATAAAAACGAGGAAAACAAAATTGGAGAGAGGCGTCTCGGGGCACTCCGCGGCGCATCCTGCATGATTGCTATGATAATGCCTTTGGCCGCGAGTGGAAAAATATATCTCCATCTTCATATATCCCTAAGATTGCCCCGCAGGCTGCCCCCTCGCGCCGCGAGAGGCCTCCGCCGCGAAAATTACCCTTTAAAAAAGAAGCGCTCAAAATGGACCGCGAGGCGCGAGGGTCCCGCCGAGGGAAGACGCGAAATGTATGCGGCTGCCCACGGCTCTTATCTGCTCGCCCAGCGGATGAAAACGCAGGGAAATGCGGCCGCTCGCCTATATGCCGCCCGAAGAAATGCGAATCTAAATATTTTTCCTGGCCAGAGAAGGAAAACAAGTCTGGAATTGTGTTGCGTCGCGGAAGGCGCTCTCTTCTGCCCGGAAATGGCGAGGAAGGCGTTTTTTTTTTTTTTTTTTTTTTTTTGTCAAACTTGGCCAGTGAGAAATTTGGGGGCGGCGATGGCGCGACAGCGCCCGCGGGTGTGGCAGGACGCGCTGCGTGGGTGCGTCGTACCAATACCACAGAGAAGACAAGGCCCGTTCCTTTCCCCCCAAACGTCATCACTAACCGATCCACGCCGCGGTTCCATCAGCATTGCCGCCATGGCGTGTTGCAGCGTCTACACAACGAGCGCGACGCTAGCACGCCGCAACGCCAAGACGGACGATTCTCGTCGGGATTCGGCATGTTTGCCGCTTGGGGTGGGTCCACAAACGATGACGCCGTGCACAGGCCTCGTAGGCGCCGCGGCTGATGCATCACGGCTGAGTCGCGCGGCGGGACCACTCGCACGTCCGCGGGAACCCCGGGCCTCCGCAGGTGAGCGCCGCACTCCATCATATCTCTCGCGCCTCGCGCCGCCGTTCCGCCCGTTTAACTCGAACAGGGCGGGCGCGGCCGACGGTGGCGGAGTGCCGACACTCGAGAGAGATGGCGGGTCGTCTAGGAAGGCGTTGTCAGCAAGCGACAGGCGCGCGCCTCCGTGTTATCCAAGAACGTCTAAAGGAGACTTTTCGCTACGAGTTACATCATGCGGGGGGCTCAAACATTCGACTCTATCTTCGTTTCAGCTCAAGTCCAGACGCAACCGACGCTACGACTTAGTGGGATCAACCAAGCAGCGTCAAAAGCCCAAGTCACTCGGCCTTTTCTGTTTAGGATTGGTTCAGTGATGATAGAACAGGTAGAGAAACATGACGAACACCATGATGGTGCGCTTTTAACGATGACTGATTGGTCTAATCGGCTCGTAGCGTCGGCTGCGCCCGGATTTAAGGTAATAAGTATAGATGGACACAAATAAATTAGAAAATTATATTATTAAACGGTACTACGATCTGATCGTGAGATTTGATTGTCAAGTAACATACAAAAGCGACCCGGTCGAGTCACACCACTTCGTCGGTACCCATTCAACAACTGGGCACAACGACGACAATAAGGAAAGTCACTGTGCTTTCACCGGTGGTCACCTTATAGCTTATGATTCGATCGGGGTTTCGTAAAGTGAGTTAACAACGCGGACTTTATTTCCGAAGTTAAAACAGGAAGTACTTGGCAGGGGAAACAAACCTTTCCGACCCCAAACTTGCGCACGCACTTGTCTAACGTAACGTTTCGTCCTAAAGTTAAGCGCGAAAAGGAAAAAGAATAGCCTGCAGCGGCTTTCAAACGAGCAACCGTGACGCTCGTCTTCAATGCACAAATCCCATCCCCGCGTTGGGAAAAGCGCCCGACAGAAACGCCTTCTTTTCCTCAGCGTCGCCTCTCCGTTGGCCCGTCGGAGGCCGAAGGGGTTGAGCCCGCGCTTTCCATTCGACGGGAAACGTGCCGCCTGCATATGCTAATACACCGCCTTGCGCGAGCCGACGCAACCCATTGAGCCCCGGCTGCCGGCGCTGCGCCGCCAGTCGTATGCAAATCGAGCCGCCCTTCTCTCCAGCGCGCTCGCCGCTTTTCCCTGGCTCGTAAGCGCTCGCGGGCGTCGCAAGATCGCGAGCACGGCCAATCCCGACGACCCGGTCATCCCGCAGTGCGCGGCCGCAAACAGCCGCAGGCTGAAATTGCGAGCGTGCAAACCGTGAGCCCCTCAATCCTTGCCCGCTCCCACCCCCCGGACACCGCAACGAACACACAACTGCAAAATTCGCGTTATGTACAATAATAATAATAACAAAACGGCGTCCGCTTTTGGAGTCGTGTTACGCGGAAGCAGTCAAATCTCGAGTGCCACCGGAAGCATTTCCTTCGAGGCGCCCTTCCTCGCCGCGGCGCTTGTGGCGTTGTTTGCGAGTGTCGAGCGGCCCGCCACCGGTAACCGCCGAATGCCGCCTCCTATACATCTGTCGGCTCCCGAGATTCAAAAATAAGCGAATACATATGTATACTTGGGTCTCGCCGGTAATCGGTTGCTCGGGGTAAAAAAAGAAGACGCGGAAAAAAGAAAAAAAAAAAGCGAGGAGAAAAACGTTTTGAAATAAATAAATAAATACTGGGAAGGTTTTCCTTCCATTTGCAATTTCAAAGTGGCTGCAGCACATGACACGAGCAGAACGGTCGGCTTGGGGGAGCGCGGCTTTGTACGGTGTTACGAAAAGAAATAAATAAAGAGGGATTTTTTTTTTTTCCTTTCTTTTCTTCCTCGCAAAAGCCACGGGGAAAATTGTGAGCAACGTCAAGGGGTCCTAAAGAACGCGCGCCGTGGTTCTTTTCGGCGTCGGAATTGGCAATTCTCGCTTCCGTGCGGGGTATACACGCAGCCTCGTTTCGCTCGCGAGGGCTTCCAAAGAACACCAGCTGCTACAGGTGTAGAGGCGCGCACAGAAGGAGCGCGCTCGTTGCGCCTTCCCTGGAGCCCAGCTTCGCTCGAGCGCCATTGCGCACGCCGCCCTGCCGATAGCATTAAACGTCGGCTAGTCAAATAGATCATAAACAAGCGCCAAAGGGAAAACGGCATCGCTTGGCAGTTACACAAAACAGGCCGTTGCCAAACCGATCGACAGGTCTGAGGCGGAACGAGCGCCGATCGGCATGTCCGCCTTCGGACAGGGCAGCGCAGAAAGGACTCCGCGATGCGTATACTTTCCCCACGTACACAAAACCGCCGACGTGTTGAACTTCAAATACCACTGGCGAACCCAAAATAAAGAGACTGCACCCCCACGCACACAATTCGGTAAAACTAATTTACCGTTTTTCGCACAAATCACAGTTCCGAGAAAGGTAATTTCGCAGCAGACCTACATTAACTTATAAAAACGCAGTTTTGATCGAGGGGTATACACAAAACCTGTAAGCAGTAGCAAAAAAAAAAAAAAAAAAGAACAAGGAATACCTCAACTTTATGTTTGTTTTTTTGAAGACAGTGATCAATTATTTGTTGACTGGAGTCGCGCAGCTATTTTTCTACAAAGCGCGAAAATAACCAAACCGAAACCAAAGCACCCGGTCGGAAAAGTGTGACGTTGCACATTCCTGAAAGAGGCCAGGGTTGACCAGAGAAACGGGGAATCAGCGGACATCGCGTGAGTAGTTAGACTCCTCGCGTACTTGTCCATGTCAGGCGGACGAACCGGTCAATTATTCGATTAAAGGTGAACGATTAACGGCTGAAAATTCGTAATGACTACTTCCAATAATCCTCCATCGCCCCGTTGAGGAAGATAGTGCATCTGATCGCTGGATAAAAATAAAGTCGGCGCTCGCATACATTGCACCCCTTCATCTCCAACGGCCGTAAGGGCCTGCTTAGGCTTAGCGAGGAGTATAGAGTACACCCTGTCGCGTCCCATACCTGTCAGTCTGAACCTCCCGACTCACGGATAATTTAAGAAGTCTAGCGCATGGAGGATCCGATGGAAGGCCCGGATGACCGGCCACTCCTTCCATGTGCCTTCCTGCGCTTTCCTGCGCACAAACTGCGATACGCCGGGAGCCCGAATAAAGGTACCCCAGTATTCCATCCGTACCAGTATGATAAACTAAAAAAGTCGCATATTTTAAGATGCAGGCACTGTATTTGATCTTGACACGATGTCGTAAAGCAAGGTTGGCCACTCGAAACCAAAACTTACTGGTCCGCGGGTTCCCGCGAGATGCTTTGGGCGGCGTAACGTCCGGTATAGGATTGCTCGGATATTGGAAGAGGTCTATCGTTGCCAAGCCTGGATATCAAG
This sequence comes from Ixodes persulcatus, assembly GCA_013358835.2. Taxonomy (NCBI): domain Eukaryota; kingdom Metazoa; phylum Arthropoda; class Arachnida; order Ixodida; family Ixodidae; genus Ixodes; species Ixodes persulcatus. Next base: position 808,744 of record JABSTQ010010781.1, read on the forward strand.
GCTGGTTCTCGGGTCTTACGCGCGGTCGAGGGGAGCACGAGGAATGCGAACACCCCAGGTGACTTCAGGCAATTTCATCCTCCTCCCGCCAGGGCCCACCTCCTTGGGAAATGGGCGACGTCCCGTTCCCTCCCGTATACAAGTGCTTCGGTTTGAGTTGGACTTTTTGTTATGTATTTCACACAAAGAAGTATACGAAACTGTAATAAACCAAGTAATCGCATGACATCTCAAAACATGCTATCAATCGCATCACAAAAAAAAAGTGTTGGAGGTTTCTAAGGTGCCATCAAAAACTCAGTGGACTCCACCGCCGGGGAAAGCCTTCGGTGTAAACGAGGCCAAAAGGACAATCTCGCACAGATCAAATAATGAGGGATGTATTTTCGAAACCTAAGTACACGACTCTAATTCAACGCTCTTATCGCATATCTTTTTTTTTTTTAACGCAGAATGCTATTTGTACGGCTGACAAGTAACCATTTCCGTTTCACAACCAGGGACGGAAGTGGATAAGCGGACTGCTAGCCGAACGCCGACGAAGCGCTCGTCTCCTGACTGATCGGCAGAAGAGCCAGCCGAACGTGTTTTATGTCTTCCAGAAAAACTCCAGGGCTTTGTTCTTCTTCGACAATTAGAGTCTTGAGGGACTGGACCAACGCCCTTTTCTCTCGCGTGCGCTCGAGCTGTCGTTTCTGCGAAAAGTCGGTTGCGAGTTCCTTCAGTTCCATTTTGAAGTTCTCCCACACGCAAGCATCTAGCGGAGTTTCATTGCTAAGCACCTGAATCTTTTCTTTCACGATCGAGGCAAATTTTTCGTCTTGTAAAATGCTCATGTTCATTTTCCAGCTTCCGTCACGTGCCTTGCTGCGAGTTTTCGCTCCAGGTTCGAGAGAAAAGGAAACGAGAGCATGATAAGAGAACGAGACTGCTTCAGCCATGTACTCCTCCATTTGAGTCAGCATTTCGCTTGACAAGTAAAGTCTGTCAAGGCGGGCGTGAGATGTTCCCTGCCAATGCGTGAAACGAGGAGAAAAGTCCTTCAGCGGGCTTGTGACGTCGACAAGGTCAAACTGCTCTAACATGCTTTTCAGCTTAGTAGCACTCGAATCGCTTGTTGTAGCGTGGTTAGAGCGGTCACGGTTAGATAATACGCAGTTGAAGTCCCCGCCTAGAATGACTTTTCCAGGCGTGTCCAAGATTCGTATCAAGTACTCGAAACAAAGAAGGCGGTCAGAAGCATCATTCGGTGCATAAACCGACACTAGACGCACTCGTTCATTTTTAATGAGGCAGTCAACTCTGCTGACGGGACCGTCTGCACTGAGCTCACAACCAACAACGGAAAAACACTTTTTCTTTTTGACAAGCACCGCCGTTCCTCCAGACGCGTTGCCAAGAGCCAATGTGTAGAAGCACCAAAACACGTGCCCAAAGTACTGCACGAAGTCTTTTGCCTGCTCATGCGTGGAAATTCTTGTCTCCTGAATGAAAGCAATATCTATGCGTTTTTCTAGCAACACACTGCGTAGCCATTGCTTACGTTTCCTTGCAACAGTACTAATAGCGTTAAAGGTTGCAATATTCAATGAATTAGAGTTTTTAACCATTCAATAAAGTGTTGGAGTTGGGATGGCTTACACGTTTGGCAGAACGTCGTCAATCTTCGAAGGCCATTTCCTCAAGTGCTGAAGCACCCCCCTCTGTCAACCGTGGTTGGCCTTGAGGTTCGGTGCCTTTCTTCTAACGCTTGTGGGTCACAAGAGTAAAGCGCCGTTCACACTCTTGCGACCGAGTAAAGGGCTGTTTATACTCCGTCGTAACGTCAACGAGCGCGCGCGCTCGTTCACGCTCGCTGACGCTGTATGCGAATGGGGTGTCTATACTCCAACGTCAAGTTCAACGCGGCGCCGCGCTGAGCAGCTCGACGCGCACCAGCGCAGCTTGCGACGGACTTGGACATGCTCTACGTTCAACGTTGGACGTCGACGGCGACGACGGAGGCTATCCCAGAAGCCCTCGCGCAAGTGCCGAGCTCATTCGGGAATCCGGTTGTCGGGGCCAGTCGGAGTGTGCCAGATGCTCATTTCTGGGATCTGAACCTGTCGTTCTTGCTGTGTGTCGTGTGCAGTTGTCGTGTTCCCGTGTTTGTGTGCGTATTTAACGTTCGTGCGCTTGACTGGGCGAGTGTGTGCGTGGAAGTGGACATGCTCCCAGGATGCGCTACCCTCGATTATCGATAGGCCTATCGACCTAACGAGCCGGTGGGCCGTGTGTTTTGGGTGCCGGCAAAAGCTGGAAGCTCGATGACGCGCCAAAGGTAGGGTTAATTAGAATTAAGGATGACCTAATGTGTCTGCTATTTATAATCATGTGCTAGTCGCACTCACCGGCAGTGGTTCCCGATCGAAAAAGCGTCGTCGAACGTACGGGAACGGCGGACACAGTGAAACCTCTGAACTATTTAGCCGGCCAGAAATTTTCAATTGGGTTGTCTAATCTTGTAAACGGTCTCAGCTTGTAAACGATAGTAGCGGTACGCTATGACAATTGGAGTGCATCCTGTATTGTTTGCATAGGCTTTGTAAAGTGCGTTATAATTTCGAACGCGTATATTGCGTAATTTAGGCATTGTCCGCTCTCTTCGGTGTCCGTTTCTTTAGTCAGCGTGAAAGTCTCCAATGATGATAACGCACCGACTATCAGTCAGAAAGATGTCTCTGTGGAATATCGAGTGCATCGATGTCATCGAAGCATTCCGGCGGAATCGCCGGAGTCGCTTGGCACGATTCCAGCGAACCTGCGCAGCAGCTAGCTTCGACAAACGCGATATCGGGCTTTTTTTTTTCGTTTTTGTTTTTTGTTGACATCTGTGTGACTTACGAGAAAATAAATGCTGGTTTGCACTCGCTATCACCATCATTTTGTTGTTTTTGAACTGCTAATCGCTACCCCGAATGGTTGTTTTGAAGCGTGACATGACAACACGAGGACGAACCACACTTACCGATTGCATCTAGGCTAGGTGACGCAAGCTACCGCCCATAGATAACCCGTACAGACGATGCGGTTGCCACGGAGACGCGCATGCGCAAAGTGGGGCAGTTCGTCGGGGCGCCTGAACCAGTGTTGGTCTACGCTGGACTGTAAACACCATCGTTCGGGCACTTCTCGACGCGGCGTAGTGGCCGACGAACGTCGGTCTGCGCCGGCGCGCGTTGCGTTCGGTGACGTTGGAGTATAAACAGCCCTTAAGACCGAGAGAGACCAGACCGGTTTTTAAGCCTCTTGCGACTTATTAGGACCGGATGCGCTGCAGCGGAGCTGGACCTAAGAAGTCGCAAGAGGCTCAAAAACCGGTCTGGTCTCTCTCGGTCTTACTCGGTCGCAAGAGTGTGAACGGGCCTTTAAGCGCGGTTCACATGTATGCGACCGAGTACGACCGAGAGAGACCAGACCGGTTTTTAAGCCTCTTGCGACGTCTTAGGACCAGCGGAGCTGGTCCTAAGAGATCGCAAGATGGTCAAAAACCTGTCTGGTCTCTCTCGGTCGTACTCGGTCGCACGAGTGTGAACGGGCCTTTACTCCCAGCGGGGGAAAATGTAACCTGTTCATTCAAACATACAGCGTCGCTCTGGTCGGTGAAACGAATGCGTCCCGGGCTTCCCCCAGAAAAAAAGGCCGAAAAAGAGCGACAGAAAGGCGGAGGACAAAAGCGCTCACGTTGCCGCAACGGGTTGAGGCAGTTCGAGTGTTCGGTTCTCTTCTGCTGCGAGTTGGCGCAGCGAGCTGGCGCTGCCGCGTTTCAATGCGGAGAGTAAAGGCTCTGTTGTCCTCCAACGTTGAACGCAGCGAAAGTATACCATAGCACAGAACGTGGGCCTTTGATTGGCCGGCGAGCAGGAGCTGGATATCTGCGACCAATCAGTATCGGTGTTCGCTGCGCTACGCCGCGTTTGCTACGCTCCACGTCGGAGTATAGACCTTTCCAAAAAGCGCCTTCTGCGCGCTGCCATCTTTGTCTGCTGAGCTGTGGAACGCCTTCTGAGCATGCGCTGTTGGTCGGCTGTGCGGTATATCGGATGCTGCGCATGCGTCCACAGCTCAGTGACTCAGCATTTTCCGCCCGGGCGCTTCGTTCGAGACTGCCGCTGGAAAGGTCTATAACAGAGCCCTAAGTCACCCGCTTCGGGAGTTGCGGTGACGTCAGAACTACACCGAGCTCTGATTGGCTTTGATCGAAAGGATAGTGGGTAGACCTCAATGCTAGATGCCTCGAGGTAGAACAATTGTTTTTTTTTTTGTTTTGTTTTTCAATGAGCCAATAAGAGTTTAGCGTACTGACATCATAGCAACCGCTGTGCAAGAAGCAGACGAACTTGCGCTCTGCACTGCACTCTAAGAAAAAGTGAGCACTCCCCCTCGTCATCATGCGTTTTGACGGCTGTAACGACCCCACAGGCTTACTTAACGACCCACTGGGCTCGAGCCATTGAGCGTTACCACCCTGTTGGCAGGTGACAAGCATGGGGTAGTCACGTTTTATAAACTCTTGAATTGAACATTCAAGTGCATGCTGTTGTTTAAGAGTAAAAGCCACTTCAAAAATCTCAAAAAGTACTTGAAACTTGTTTTCTTTGTGCGTCGGTTACCATTTATTAAAATTTGAACCGGTCGAAACAGGCGTGTGGCTCAGTTCGCCTAAACTGGCAGAAAACAAACATTGCCAAAGAGTACAGGCAACCTTGGTAGGCACCTACTAAAACCCGAGGCAGATAAAAAGTAGCGCGGTTGTCCTTTTTGCTTCCGTCGCGGGTTTTACCATGTACAGCAGTAAACAGCTGGCAGCTGGCGTCGTGCTCGAGAAATTTAACCAAATCTATAGAAATGCACAGGAAGCTACGCACAGGCGTGAGTTGACTTGAATGTTCTCCGGACGAGATACTCTTGTCGTCTTTTATTGTGCGGTTTAGTAAAGAGCGTGCTCTCATTAAAGGTGTGATCGGTCAGTTCTGCGTGCAGATCAGTTGCAAATGGCCTCCTCGGTTCCGCCGAACTTGCACGCCTGTCATACCCAATTTTTTTGCTTTCAAGTGCAGTGAAGTATGAAGTATTGGACACCACGACTGAGGCTGGACAGGACGAACGTACACAGATATATGGGATCATGTCCGTGTATTTCAGTATTTCTCTGTCTCGGGATATATGACTCGCCTTCACTGGCTCATTTGGCACATTTCATCGAGCATACTCGATAAAAAAATGCTTCAAACAAAAAGCGAGGGCGAAGGCTCTCATCGACCTGCATGCCATCGACGAGCACGCGCGGTACGTGGACGCGGCCGAATGTCAACGGAACGCCTTCGCAGCGGTTGTCATCGAGGCGTCGACCGGCACCACGAGGACGGCAGCGAGCGTGAGAAGCGCTGTCGCGGAACAAGCGGAGGAGGTGGCCATCGCCCTGGCCATCGCCGACGCAGACTGCCACACGGTGCTGAGTGACTCGAGACAGGCGGTGCGAAAGTTCACCAAAGGCCAAATCTGCCGGGAGACCAAGCCAGTATTGCGAGCGGTCAAACTGCAAGACAGAAAAGTGAGAATCAAGTGGTTCCCGGCGCACGCGGGCGACGCGTCGGAACGCAATGACAACCACAACGAGACGGCACACGCAGCGGCGCGAGCGCTAATGCCCGCGTCCCACTAGAGCGACAGACAGAGACAAAAGACAGCGACAAGCCTCAAACCCATGCGGCATGCTCGTGATGGTACCTTTGGCAGGCGTTTAGTCGTTCGGTGCTCGTGAAGTAAGCACGAGCGATTGCAAGCCTGTCAAAGATACCGTCGCGTGCATGATGCTCGTGTTTGAGCACAGCCTTTTTATTCTACAAAGCCTCTCAAATCGCGAAAAACCCTGGTTTGAGGCTTGTCGTTGTCTTTGGTTTCTGTATGTCGCTCTAGTGGGACACGGGCATAACCAACCGCGCCCCGGCGACAGACCGTCCGACGTGGTTGGAAGGTTGGAAGCTTGAGCAGAAACAATTGTAGCGAAAAGAAGAAAACTGAAACAACGCTTCGGGGAGGACCGGCGGACGGGCTTCGCTAGAATCACGTGCGCGTGCTCAGTGTGCTCAACTTTTACTCAACCGCCGCTGAAGTCATTCGGATATGTAAAAAGAGAAAAGAAAATGCATCAGCGTGTTCAGAAAGCTGTGATTGCAGAAATTGGTTTCGATAGTTAATACAATTAATAAAACAGGCTTCTGTATACTTAAGTGTAGGCTAGCGAGAAAACGAAACTAATCAAAACGTGACGTGTAGCGACTATTCAAATTTATTTATAACCTGCAGTTCACTTTTGCAATTGATTACATTAGAGATACGAGCCCTTTCCTGAGGGCAGTAGAGGAAATAATTATATACGGGTAAATCTTGCACAGTCTTTTCGTATTTATGCAAAATATGACAGTGGTCACCATCCTAATCGGTCACAGAAAATACAGCAGTATATAAGCTGGTGGTGTCAACTAGTAGTGTGTATAGTAGGGATGCCGCGAACGTTTTTCGAATCGAAGTTTCGATGATCGAATCAAGCGATTCGGAAGGTTCGAAAGATTTCGCATTTTCGAACTTTCGAACTTATCACACTGCAAAATTCGATGCTTGTCGAACTTCCGAACTTGACTGACCGAAAAATTCGATGATTTTCGAACTTCGAATTTCTTGCACTAAAAAGTTCGAAGCTGTTCGAACTTTCGAACTTGTTAAGCTAAGAAGTTCGACGCTTTTCGAACCGTCGAACTTATTACGCTAAAAAACTCGATCCTTTTCGAACTTTCGAACTTATCACACTGCAAAATTCGATGCTTGTCGAACTTCCGAACTTGACTGACCAAAAAATTCGATGATTTTCGAACTTTCGAATTTCTTGCACTAAAAAGTTCGAAGCTGTTCGAACTTTCGAATTTCCTATGCTAAGGAAATCGATAATTTTCGAACTTTCGAACTTATTTATCAATAGAATTCGAAAAGTTTCGAACTTTCGAATCCTGAAAAGTCAGAAGTTCGTCGAACTTCTGACTTATCAGAAGTTCGTCGAACTACCTCCCCCGTTTTTCCTCTTCCGACGCCACTTGTATGGTAGAACGCTCCTCGACCTCGAGTTGTGTCGGCTTCTGTGCTTTTTGCGAGGCGATTCCTCCGTCCCAGAAAATAAACCTCCAGGACAATTACAAACTTCACTTACTATATGCTAGCGTCACTCGGGCGGCGTTCGATCGGATTACTACCAGCGTGCAAGGGGTGGGGAGGTAGTTTGCCAGGTCGCTTCAAGGTTTTTCTGAGCCTCAACCTCCTGCCCGCCCCTGGCCATTTCGAACTGGATGAGTATCGTAAAACAGTGTGTTCGTGTGATCACTACTGCGTGATGAACGTCGAACTTCGAAAGACCGGCGGACGGTTTCATTTGAATTCAAGTAGTGAGGTACATTCGTAATTTTTTTTCTCGAACTTTTGCATGCGGTGTTCCGTTCTTTACGAAAGACAATGCCGTTTATTTCAATGTTCTGGCATGCTTAGTTTTAAAGAAATAAATTCCCGAAGGAGCGAGGAAGGACAACGGGTTTTTGACGATTATCGTTTATGCCAGATTTGAAGCGCGATGTAGCCGAAGCTATTTATGGTAGAGATGTTAAACTTTTTACGAATGATCTATGTATAGCCTAGATAAGCGTCGTCTTAAGATATGACTATTGTTATTCAAGGTGAGTTTCGAAGAAATGTCCAAACATGTATCTACATGCAATTATGCCCTAAACTTGGTATTTATTTTCGTCTAAGTTGTTTGAGGTATCGCATTTAAATTAACACCACAGACAGTACATATCATTGCCATCTGCAGAATACAAAATAATGTATTTATTCTTTTTTCACGTTAAGGAATAAATTAACTCATGGGAGAAGATTTCTAATATTGTTCAAGTTCAGCACGTCATTAAAAGAAAACAATTTTTTTTTCGCTTCACGTTCCTGGGACGTGTTTCTTTTAGCCTGTGCACATTTTGGTAGGAGAAAGTTGTTTCGAAGTTCTGAACCTCTGAATATGCAAGAATACAACACATCCGGCGAGTTCTTGATAGTTTTTTCTTTCTCCAGCTTTTTATCCCCGCATTTATTATTATTATTATTATTTTTTTTTTTTACTAGGTCGTAAAGACATAGCTTTGAACTTCCGAACCACTAAGCATGTGACGAGTAGTGCCTTCTGACAACGAGTTTCTAACAATGACCATCTACGCGATCTTTTATGCAGTGAAGAGCGACAGTAGCTATACATATGGATAAATAATTTCAGATTAAAATAAGCTCGACGACGCCTTCTTTCCCGGTATTGTTTTCTTTAACAGTCCGAAATATCTGGAAGGGGGGAAGGAGGGCTGAGGCCCCCCCCCCCCCCCTCCCCTCTTCCCTCCCCCGTTTTTCCTCTTCCGACGCCACTTGTATGGTAGAACGCTCCTCGACCTCGAGTTGTGTCGGCTTGTGTTCTTTTTGCGAGGCGATTCCTCCGTCCCAGAAAATAAACCTCCAGGACAATTACAAACTTAACTTACTATATGCTAGCGTCACTCGGGCGGCGTTCGATCGGATTACTACCAGCGTGCAAGGGGTGGGGAGGTAGTTTGCCAGGTCGCTTCAAGGTTTTTCTGAGCCTCAACCTCCTGCCCGCCCCTGGCCATTTCGAACTGGATGAGTATCGTAAAACAGTGTGTTCGTGTGATCACTACTGCGTGATGCACGTTAAAGAACACCCCCCCCCCCCCCCCCCGGGCTGGCGGTCACAATTACTGATCTATGGTCACACGTCACTCTGCACTGACAAATATTCCAGCACATCCGGGACACTTGTCGTCTCATTTAATTGACTGACCAACTTCGCAGAGCCTAGGTATCACACCCTAACTTTTCTAAACTTGATTTCGTGAAAACCAGTGAGTCGTGCAAACGTTATTTGAAACTGAAACTGTGGAGGAACTTGAAAACTGGACTTCGAACTTTGAAAACTTGGACTTAAAAAAAAAATTCAAAATCTTCGAAGTTTTTTTTTTTTTTTTTTTCCAATTCAGCGTTAAAAGAGAATCGAAACTTTCGAACTTTTCGAACTTTATGCAGAAATAAATTCGAAATCTTCGAATTGTTCGAACTTCATGTCTATAAAAATTCGAAGCGTTCGAAGTTTTCGAATTTTATTTCCAAAGAATTTCGAAATCTTCGAACTTTTCGAACTTCAGATCGTAAGAAATTCAGATTTTTCGAATATCTCGAATTTCAAGTTAGGAAAGTTCTAAATCTTCGAATTTATCGAACCTCAAGTAAAAAAATATTCGAAATATTCGAACCCGAAATTTTAGAAACCGTGAAAGCTTCGAACTTTTCGAATTCGAAACTCTACTGTGATCGAAAGTTGCGAATTTTCGAATTCGAACCTCGGTCGGTACGAAAATATCGAAATTTTTCGAAATCGAACCTCAGTTCGCTTCGCAAATATCGAAACCTTTCGAAATCGAACCTAGGGTGGTTCGCGACATCCCTAGTGTATAGAAATGCAGAGTGTCCATATCTCATGTTGTACCCTGTGCTGTTCGTGAACGCGTCTATGTATAAAATGCTATGGTGTCTGTATGTCGCGCATGTGTGAAGCGTGGTGTGGTTTGTGTACATACGTGGATATCTGGCGAGGCGCTAAAAAAAACAAAACAGCTGGTTTCTTTTTTTTAGTTTAAACGCTGTCCGTTAGGTGGCGCGTGTCGCCAACCAATTCAAGGAGTCGCGCGTTTATGTGTCTACTTATTTGAGTGGAAAACATGGAGGCGTTCCATGGCTCGTCCACGGAGCAGCCTACGGAGGGTTCGGTTCTCGGCCTCTCGTCCCAGTGGGATCAGTCCCATAGCCAGTTGAATGGGTGTTCCGTGCGGTGAATAGCGCCAAGTGCGTGCACAGACGCGGTGAGGATTACCAGAGACTTGAAAGTGGATAACGAATGCTAACCGGTGAGCAGGAGCGTTGAACGATCGGAACCTACGCCGCTTGAATCGGTGATGCTTCGCCTCGCCGTTGTCAGCCGAAAACACCGGATCACTTGCGGCAAGCACAGCAAGCAGATGCTTTGTTCAATAAAGACATCATACCATTTGTCGCTATACGATTCCTTCTTTGAATGTTTTCTGGCCGCAAAGTAAATGCAGCGGGTCGTGGGAAAGCAGTCGCAGACAAACCCCCTCGAATGCCCCCCCCCTCCTCCCGTCCCCTCACACACCGTCGCCCCTACCCGTAATAGGTGCGGTGCCGGTGCTTCGAGGCGCGTTTTGGAGTGATTTAGCACGCACGGAAGGCAGCGAACGGGCGTACGCACTTGAGAATCGTATTTTAGCAAAAAGCAGTTCAGCTCGCTAGGCCTTACTCGTATTGCTCCACTGTCGCTTGCCAGCCGCCATGTTTCTTTTGGGGGTCCTCGCCGTGAGCACCTGTTGATTGCGTGCCGTGTAACTACCCATGGGGTCGTTAGTATAACTAAGTGGGGGTAGCGATATCTGTGACGGCTTCTTACTACCCCAAAGGTCGTACCCTACGACTATCCTTTTGTTGAGAGTGTGGCCTATATTCCGCACGCTCCGTGCACTTCGTCTCACACTCCAACAGGCTCCGAGAAAGTCGCATTTACATTCGCAACTTTCACGGTCTATAGGGGGCGAAGTAGTCCTTCTCAAAACGGCTGGATGATTGTCGTAGAACAGCAGTACATAGGCTGGGTCTGCGACGCGTAAGTAATTCTAGTTTTCTGAAATACGAGCGATATAGGAGCCTTACCTTTTCTTCCACGTCAGAAAGGTGTAGGTACGCAACTTAATTGTGAATCCTATCATCCATGAGCTAGGGATGGCGATTTGCACATCGCGGTACCACCATCGCTGAAAGTTGCGAATTGTCCCCGGAGAAGATGGCACCAACCACATACCATGCGTCTCACCCGGTCTCGACATATGTGTACAGTTTCCCTACACTAACGCATCACATTCTGCGTTAGCACTGGCTTTGCCACAAGTCCGGCAAAGGGACTTTTTTTTTTTTTCTGCCAGCGTTTACCTTTGTTTTTTTTTTCTTCTTTTTTTTTTCACCACATTGGATCACACGTACGCCTTGTAAGAATGTGTCCACAGCGTGGAGTGAATCTGCCATTAGGGAACCTGTACCTCGGTTTCAAACGGGGAAGTGGGCCAGTGAGGTACAGTTGCTAACACTGGGTCTTTGGGGTCAACAGTACAACGTAATAATAAATAACCGCAAAGCCTGCGTGGTGGCAAAGACCCCGAGGTGTCTAAAACGAGAAGGACACTTCGTTTGACGTTAACGGGACAGGAGCACACAAATTCTGAAGGGTGCACTCAAAAGCGTCTAAAATATTGTAAATAATATGACCCATAACGACGTTCATTTACAGTCTCGAATGACAAGCAGCTGTATGTAATTTCATTCTCAAAAACAACACAAATGTTCTTTTCCTCGTTTTTTTTTTACTTTTTTTTTTAAACGAGACATTAAAAGAACATTCCCGACTTTCGAGGGAATCTCGAGACATTTCAGCCAGCACGTTGCTGGGTCGAGAGCGACGACCAGGCAAGTCGGGTCCTAACGTCAGCGAGGCGCAGTGCAACCGCGCAAGTAGGCGTGACAGGCGCCAGGGGCGCCCACGCTGAGGCATATCTTATCTCGAGCCGTAGTTTCCCCTTGCGCATCCATCACCCCAGTTGTCCCGATGCTCGCGGCCCCAACGGCCCGAGGTCCCAACGCCGGGACGGCTTTAATTATGAAAAGGAGCCGTCCGCGAGGCTGCTGAATAAACCGCGGGACCGAAGGGGTGTCCCCGGCTCCCGTTAGGCTCCGCTGCTGATAAATCGGCGTCGATCGGCCGCGTTCCGGGCCCCAAGATGGATGGCTGCGCGGCCACTGCCCATGCCCGCATCCCGTGCCTGAAAATCGAGTTCGTCGGGCCGTCCGGCTGCCGCAGTTTGGTCGGTCGGTGCACGAGGCAGCGCCACCGATGACGCTCAACTGGGTTATGGCTTCCGATTGGATGCGGCAAACAGAGGAGCCACCATCCATGAGTGAAGGTAGACCAGTCGCGACGCTTCCAAACTGCTTTCTTCAAGATGGAGTGCAGCCCTCAGATTGCGGAAATCGCAATTGAGTTGGAAACGATATTGGACGCCGTGCAGAACGGGTCTTTTTCCAAGTTGTGCACAAAGTGTTCAAAGCGTTACACAAAGCACCACGCGATGCATCGTATACAAATAGCGTTATAACGTAATTCCTTAAAACTATCAAAGTTGTAGAAATTATATAGAATTTCAGTAACTATATATTGTACAAGTTACAATAAAAGTTTAGTAACAGTAACTAACTTTGGTCAAAGTCACAGTAGCGTTATATTCTTCGAGAACTTGCAACCTCGTCAAGTTACAGTTATACTCGCAAAACCCTTGACAGTACATGCATGCACAAGCGAAACGCACGTTTCGCCTGGCAACGCTGTTCATAGAGCCGCGAGTACAACCACAAGTTATCACAATCAGCCGGCAAAGCTCAGCGATCGCCGATCCTGAATATCACGACTAAGTGAGCACTGTACAACCCACTTGGCCGTTGGAGAAACAGGGTGTACTGTTTGTAAACAAGGTGCCGAGCTCTGGTGCGGCAATACCACCGCGCGCCCTCTCTTCTTCACTATACTTAAAACGATCCCCCAGCCGTCTGTCTTCGAGGTAGACGGGAAAGGATCAAGGCCAAGTCCTCCGTTCTATTTTCAGACTATTCTTCCAGCAATGAATTATGGAGCAAAGTATAATATTGATCAAGGGCCGACCGAATTCCCCGCGCAGGTTTATATATGTCGTTTAAGTGTATTGGCGGACGGCATGCTCAGAAATGGGCGACCAGCCAGTCCCTCCCGACACCGCGGGCAGACACCCGATGCAGCGTCTCCTCGTCGCCTGCAGCAAGAGCCAAGACAGGCAACGACAACGCCCTCGACCAGGGAGCAGGGTTGTCGAGCCCCCGACCTTCCGACACCCGACAGCCCAGTGTTCCCTGCTGCGACTGACATCCGCCGCGACTGCAGCACGCCTCTTCATCCACGCTCTCCTCTCCACAACAGGCGCCTTCCCCACCTATGCCCCCACGTGCCCGCTCGATCCCCGGATATCTATAATTTCAGAAACCTAGCACCCGATTCGAAAGTGAACGAATATACCGAAAAGCAATAAGAAACAAAAAAAAAGGAAAGAAAAAGAAAAAGCAGGCGAGAAGTGAGCGGTGGGGAGCCTTTGGAGTCCCGCTCCGTTCCTGCCGCCTGGTTCTGCTTGTGGCCACGGTGAGGCATTGTGGAGAGCGCCACGCGAGCTGTAATCCCGGGCCCCGAGGCGCGGGGCGGCGGCTCGGGGCATCGAGGAAATCTGCTCCCAACACACACACAATGCAAACAGCGGCTCATGAGGTGGCAGTGTCTGGGCCGCTGCAGCGCGCCAAGCACCTTCGGGGGTAGGCTTCCCCTAACGACATCCAACGGTTTCTTGGGGAGGGCTCCAAACGTTTCCGAGACAAAGTGTTGGGAGGAATGGGAAAAATTCCACTCGTCGAATCGAGCGGATGAGAAAGAAATAGTGACACGGGCTAACTGCAAAAGAACCTACATTTAAGGGCATCACAGTGCTACTTCTACCAGCGCCTCATTTGCAAGTCAGGTCGGTTGCTTGATTGTAGACTATAGATATATCACCTTTCATCGATTAATTAATCGGCCTAATATTATATATGTGCTAAAGTATTCAAAAGTTATTATTATAACATGATACATTTGGGGTACACAATTGCTGATATTCGAAATAAACCATCAGCAATTTTATTTCTTTTATTGGTTTGTTTGGCATACATGAAAGTAATGGGCTAATGGCAGAGGTAGTGAACTGGACAGAAAAAAATACAAATAAAGGTTTACTGGTGTTCTGAATGGACCTTTCTGGAAACACCAGCGCCACTAGTGAGCGCTCCGGGGTATTATGGGAACTGTGAGCATTATGTGAACTGCGCCCTTTAGCTAAGAGAAGTCTAGCCGCATGATAGGTGGCGCACGCTACCGCCCAAACTGCAGCACCATTCTTAATCCATCCATGCATCCAGGCGAGCTAACGGTCTTCAAACGTTTTAAAACAAGCTGCGTTTTTTTTTTCGTTTTTTTTTTGAGAGGGAGAATAATTTGTTTCAGCTAAATCATCTAATTCCCGTAGCAGAAAAAAAAAAAAAAAACACGTTAGATTTTTTAGGGATTCCTCGCTCTTTTGGCGCTTGGCCCACGCGGGATGGTCCATTCAAAAAAGAACGGTGGCCCGAACGATGGCCCATCCAAAAAAAAAGGGCTGTGGACAGACGTGCTGTAATTGAGAGTTTCTCACCTCATGTGGGCAACGCAGCGCAGCACAGCACGCTGCAAAGATTGGCGTCAGCCGTACACAGGGACCCCACGCGAATGTAGGCAACGGGGTTTCTCGCAGGCGGTATACGGCGCAGACGACGGAGCACCGACCCTCACTGTTCCCATTACGCTTCACGCGCGCTGCGTGAGGGCGCGCTTTACTTTTCGGGAAGGTCCACTGCTGCCTACTATAGGGAACTGTTTAAGCAGATATGATTCAAAAGTATAAAATACAGAAAAAAGGTTTACCGAGAAGCGTCAAATAACGATCAAGTAAACAGCCCATATCTTACTGTTCCTCACAGTTAAAATAAATGAGATATGTATGCATGACATTCATTTCTACGGACCAATTTTTCGCGCTTGATTCTGCCAGCTGCATCAACAAAATAATGTACTTGTGTTTGTTGTCCTTTGTAAATACAACAGTCCAGCTATTCTAAACACCTTTATTCTTGGCAAAATGACAAAGTGGCTAGAATGTATCCGCTTGATTATTGAGGCAAGGGAAGCCCCATTGGGCTCCGGAGTTTGTACCAATTCACCAGAGATTATCCATAGAGCCGAAGATGGTGCGCACAACCCTTAGAAGGGTTCAATTTTTACAAATGAGTAGGTGAGAAATCAAGCTTGTGATTAAACGATTAATTGGTAGGTTGGTCGATTCATTTTACAGCCCTAGGTGTTGTACGCCAACTTATGTTAATGACATCTCAGCTCGTACTCAGATGACCCCTTCACCTCGTTTCAGTTTCTGCACGTTTGCTGCATTTACAGTCAAGACGTGGGGAGGGGGGAGGCAATTTGCAGATAGTCATTTGATGACATCAAAGGACAACATGTTAGGAGAAACGCTAGAAGTGTCCCTTAAAAACGAAAGTTTTATCGAAACGAACAAAACAAAAACAGCTGACTACGTGCTACTGCTTCTCAGTCAAAATTGCCTACTTTGTGATGGTTTATCGCACACTTGTGCCTATTTCAAGTACACCTACTCAAATTACTGTATTTCAAATACTTTCCGCAGTATTTTGGTAGCGTGCAAATACTTTGGATCTAAGATGTTGGCTTCTCTATCTGAATTTAAATTTTCACTATATTATACTTATTACGCAGGTTTCAACACCCGAAGAATTTTGTCGCTTTCACATTTTACGAGCATAGAGATCAGCTGAACCGACCGCGAACTTGGAACGGATACGACTGAACACAGACCAGGAAACAATTCATGAAAGACGCCACATGCAAGCAAAAGGACGAATAGGGCAAAGGGAAGTAGCAGGACACCAAACAATGATAAGTAGTGTTTATTTATATATATATATATATATATATATATATATATATATATATATATATATATATATATATTTTTTTTTTTATTTAGTCTTGGACTGTGGTTAGAGATTTACGGAATGCGGAAGCATCTGTGAAAGTGATTAAATTACATTCATAAGTGTTTGTACTCTATTCAAGACATTTTGCGATGAAAGTAATTTGAGTAGTACTTGAATTACTTTATGAAGCAGGTACTTAGTAACTTTTATTAATTAGTCACGTCGAGTATCTTGTCCAACACTGGTTTGTCGTAGCCGACCAACATACACAAAACACAAAAAGAAAAGAAGAAATGCAAACTACAATTCGCGAAACACTTCACCAAGGTCCGATCCGCGGAGTCAGGGCCGGCCCTCTTTAGGCTCCCTGCAGGTGACGTCAGCGCCCAGCACCTCGACCGGGCAATTCCCCTCGCTCCAGACTCGCAGGAGCCCCGCGCTGCCAGACAGGAGGCCACTACCGAGCCACCCGCCGGCGGCCATCTTGCGCGACCACCTTGGCAGTCGGAATTTTTCCCCGGCGCCCAAGACAAATCTCCGGGCGATGAGTCAGCGCGGGATTAGAGCGAGCCGCCGGCCAGCGGGGCCGGCCACCCCGGTCCGAAAGAGGGCCCGTCCCCGCGCTGTCCATTAACGGTGCATACACAAGTGGCAGATGGAAAATATCGACTCCGACGCCACGCTGGTCCCTCGCCCTCTTCCTCACTCCGGGCGGCCTGGCAGAGACCACGCACACACACGATGGTCATGCGGTGCACCGGGGTCGCCCATCCTCGAGATCTCTCCCGCTCCTCCCCGCCCTCCGGGCGCCCTCGCTTGACCGCCGCCTGCGTCGCTTCAGGCGTTCGGCCAGCTAAGGGAGCGAGCATATGCAATGCAAGGGAGCTGTGGACCATTCCAATGTCTGCGAAGTTCGCAGCCACGGATCAGGCGTATTTTTTCAGCGTAAATCGTCTCCGCCTTGGGGACGACCCCCAAAAATTGACCGCATCTCCACGTGGTGAATGATGTTGCTTGGGGCGAAGCTCTGGTGGTGCTTGTCTGCGTAGACGCCGAGCCGCAGCATGCCGAGCCTTTTCATTCATGTCAGTAGCAGAATGTTTGGTTTTCTTCTTTTTTTTTTAAGAAGACAGATGGGATGGCATCTCAGAACCCCCCACTCTTTTTTTCTTTTTCTTTTTTCGTAATTTTTTTCATCTTTTTTTTTTGCGCTACACGAGCACGTGAACTCACGAGAAGGAGCACGAGCACCCGACGGACATACGGACAAGGCTAGCCTAAGGAGCTTCGCCCCTAATAAGGTAGTGCTGTGAAAAAGTAAATTTTTTTCTTCTTTTTCTTTTTTCATACTTTTTTTCATCTTTTTTTTCAATTTTTTTTTTGCCCCACACGAGCACGTGAGCATGTGCTCACGTGCTCGTGAGCACGTGATCTCACGAGCAGAAGCACGAGCACCCGACACCGGCCTACGGCGGACGGCGGACGGACATACGGACATGGCTAGCCCCTAAGGAGCTTCGCCCCTAAAATCATTATATCGTAATCTCTACCCTTTCGCAGAACGAGCGTGATCGTCGTTTTAGGAGGCGAGTGAAGCATGCCCCATAAAAACGAATGACATCGGTCAGAGGCTCTCTATTGGACGGGATCACGGGCGAAACAAATGTGCCAGGGTTAATGCTTCCTTATTAACTCATTACATCAGGGCCGAGGTCGTACAAACAACATAAAAGCCATGAAAACGAATCCCCAACTTTTTGTTCGTTGCCACGATATACACTTTAGAATAGCAAGCCGGTAATAAAAAATAGTAAAAAATAGGGCTTTAAAAAAATGAAATATAAAATTGTAACGTTTTAAAATATTCGTTTTTCAGGTTGATAAAGAGTTCGTTATCTCTAGAGTACAAAAATAAATCTAACATCTACGTAAATGTATAATGCTGAGCTTTTGAGTCATAGCACGGCTATCAAGCAATATTGAATAGGTCACACGTACAAACAAGCTTTCGAAATTGAAAGATATCGGCAAAAGAGGGCAGTTTAATGTGTGAAAAGCATTATGAAACTCATAATAACGGCTGATATACATACAGCGTAGGTAATCCCATTCTAACAATGTCGCAAAAGAAAGTTAATAGCGTTAGAATAACAAGTGAGAACGAAGTAAAGGCTGTATGAGCCCCTCAAATTGGGAAAATAGTCAGTTACCACCCCACGGCGGATTTCATGATACACTTCGATAACGACAAATCCGCCGTGCCTGCATTTTGCACCTCCTTTCAATCTAGGCTTCTATTATACGCACAGGGCCATGTGACCGCCACAACCGTAGGGGCGACGTGTGCCGGGGTGTTTTGAAGAAGTAGCGGTTCCAAGCAGCGCAAAAACAGTATACTAGCATATAGTGAGCTTACTTTGCAGTATACTCCAGAGCGTGTAGATTCCCGACGGGGCCTGCCGGCAGCGGAAGCCGCACGGGAGGTGCAGCTGCCGCCGCTGGCCACGGGGGGACGCGAGAGGCGCAAGATGCAGATGCCCGCCGCGCAAAGCAAACGCAGTCGGGGCGGCGGGCAATAAAAATGCCGCCCAAGGCGCCGAATTCGACGGAGAGGACAGCCAGCTCGCGCGCGCGTTGCAAATCTAATAATGACCGTTCGCGCCGCTCCCGATAATAAAACGAAACGTAGATAGAGGAAGAGAGAAATAATATAGATGCACTTTCAAAAACCAGAAAACTATAAGTCGGCTGCATTCAAAAACAGAATGCTGGCCGGTCGGCACAGCACTATACACACACAGTGATATGTCTCCATCGCTACCAACTTTTGGTTATTTGTTGTTCGGTTCGCGTTTTACCAGCACGCTTTTATTTGATTTCTCATTTCTTCTTTCATTTTCGGTTTTGGCGTGGGCGCGGGTGGGGGAGGGGAGATTTCCAGTTTGGGTTGAGTTTCGCCTTTTTCTCACTTATTCCTCTCCACTCTTCTTTTTTATATATTTAATTGCGTCTTTCGGCGAAGCGTTGGTCTGCGTTTACGATTTTGATTTATGCCGAAGTAGTGCGGTCCATCTCCGTGTCGAAACGAGGCGTTTTCTATTCTTCAGCCCTGCTCCTTTTTTATTTTTGTATTATGTTTTTGTGCGTTGTTTGCTCGCGTCGTTTCTTGGCCCCTCACTCGTTTCAGCGATTTTACATCGTTTTCTTTACTTTGGTGTTTGGCAACAGCCGCGCTTCTGCGAGCCAGTCTGGACGCTGCTAAGTACTTTCTTTTTTATATTTACTTGCAATTACGCACAGTGCCTGTGAAATGAACCTAGCGAGTATCTCGTTAAGTCCTGCTCCCGACATCAGTTAAACTTTATAAATTAAACGTGGGGCCGAGGGTGCGGGCACCGCTCAGGAAAGAAAAAAAGTAAAACTTCCAAACGAAACACGAGCTCCAAAGTGGGAGGCGTCCACTAGCTTAGTCATCGGTTCGTTTTGTCATCGATCGAACCATGGTTCAAAAGAAATAGCAACCGAAAGCTGCGTTTCAAATGAAACAAAAATAGTATGGTGCATATTTCAGTACTGTAATATCAAGAAACGAAGAGTGGCGCCTACTGGGTCTAGGCCAACTCATCGAAAGCAAACTTGTAGGAGGACATTCATAGTAAAACCCAACTCGCCTGCCTTTTTCTCTCAATCTGTCGAAGTACAACTCGTCGAAGGCCAACTTGTCGAATAAGCCAACTCGTCAGAGGGCAACTGGTCGAAGGGCAGTTCGTCGAAGAGGCCATCTGGTCGCCACTTTGTTAGCATTGCAGTTAGCTTCTGTAGCCGAACGCAAATATATCCGAACACGATTCATGTGGGTCGCAATATGTATAACCACGGTGCGCTCTGCTCAACGTCTGTATCATAGATGTGTGGGACAAATCATTAGTTTTCTTCGTATTAGGTACTACTCTCCAATAATTCCTCTTGTGCGACGTAACTACTGTGGAAATAAAGCAAAATCCAGCTCGAACCAGTGAACACATGAAGAATATTAACCAAAAAGACAGCACGGTGCACCATGAACGACCCGGACAAAGGCACAGTGTTGTGTCACTTTGCACAATTTTGGTTGCAGTTCCACCACGGATTGGGAGAACCACGGACGCGTCTTGAATTCATGCTTCAAAGTGATGATTTTTGGACCTAAAGCTTGAGAACAGTTGAGTTTGTTTTACTGCCCCCGAAAGTAAGCAAGGAGTATTGCCATATGATTCCAGTCACTCAAAGATGGTGAAAAGGGGTAATGGGAAACTGCCTACGGGAGCGTTATAAAAGTCGTGCGAGCATAAGATGGTGACAAGTTTAAACTCTCAGGTAGATAGTCTAATTGGAAGTGGTTATCCACGAAACCCTCTGGTGGGGGTGGCAGAAGGACTTTTGAAAAGACTTCGGAACAAGGGGGAACAGGTTAGGAAAAAGCCCACAACAAAACCGGTGGTATTACCTTATATAAATAATGTGGCTCACATACTTAATGAAGTTAGACAAAGACATAGCGTTCGGTAGTGTTCTCGGCTCCGTTAAAATTGGGACGCCTTTGAGCAAAAGTCGATAGAGGAAGGCAGAATGATCAGGCATGTGAAATAAACCACCGAAGGAAAAAAAAAAAAAAGATTCGTCAAGTGTCAAGTGGGTGTTGTGTACCAGGTACCGTTGACGTGTAAAAGGGCTTATATCGGACGAGCCGGTAGATCTGTTAATGGAAGACTTTAGAACATGCCCGCTCTGTTAATTCGTCACCGGGGGAGAATTTGGCGATTCATTGCGATAGGTGTGGCTGCAGTCCAGTTTTAGAGGAAACGACGATGCTGGGTATAGAACAAAGATGACAAGAGAAATTTTAGAGGCGTATTTTATTTCACGGCGCGAAGACGGAAGCTGTATCAGTGTGTCGTCTACAGCTTTATATGACAAGGAACTGGTGTTTCTCCGGGAATTCAACAGGTGCAAAAAAAAAAAATGGATGACGGTGTATATTTGTGAATGTTTTGAGTACCACAACAATCCTCTGTGTCTTTCCAATATAAAAAAAAAACAGTTGCAATTCCGCGCTCTGTATGACTGCATCGACTCGTCCCTTGACCTACTTAGCGCTGTTGTTAAAGGGACCATGAAACGATTCTGAAATCGAATTTCATCCACCGATCGTGGTGAGAGGTGTGAAAAGCAACACAAAAACACAAAAATAAGGAGCCAAAAAAAATTCTTCGCTATAGAACCTTTAAAAGAAAACTGGACTCTTTTGCGCCTTCTTTCCTTCGAAAGCTCTCTGCCTTTTCACTACGATGCATCCGCGGAAACGGAGCGCGTCAGCCGAATCCACGTCGCCTATTGGGTAAGAGCCTACCTCACCAGCACCGCGATCGTAAACAATAAATAGCCGGCGAATGTTTCCTAAAAGTTTTGTTAAATAATATTCAGATCCACATTTTGTAGCATAATTAGAGATGTGACGAAAATTGCCAAATTTGATAATGATGAGAGCCAGGCGCCATCTATCGTGTGGTAAACGAAGCAAGAAAAAGACCCTACTGCGCCTGCGCAAAAGGGCCGACGCGTCGTTGGCCGAGACCACGGTGTAGTCGCGACGACGAACGAACGTTTATTTTTCTACGTGTTCTTCTCGCGCGTCCCGACTCCAAGGAGGAAGAAAAAAGTACTTGAAACAGACCACGACGAACAAGAACGCTGGATCCAGAAATACCCGAGAGAATCTACAACGGCTACGAATCCACCGAGCTCGGCAGGTAGGCCTAGCAGGCACTCCACTCCGACTCGGTGCTGCGTTGCTTCAACGGTCCTTGGCCAAGACCGTCTGCCCACGACCGGTTGGCGTGCTGAATGGAATATGCCCGCGCGACCCTTGTGGACCCTTCCCGTATTATAGTTTGATCGCTGACCTCAATTTTAGATTAAGAGGTGAGGTCAATCTCTTCCCCTTGTTTTCCGAAGCAGTGTTGACGAACACTGTCGTCGAAAAGGGACTCTCGTCGATTCTATCTTCTTGTTTTGTGTGATATAGAGCTCAAATAAACGCCGTATGAATTACCTTCGTAACACGGTATGTACACTTTGTTATTAGTATGCCATTTTTATTCTGACACGACAGCACGTCACTGTCGAGCTAGAACAGTTCGTGGGAGCTACGTGCAATGCCGGTCCAACCTTCCTTTGCCGAGTGTCACGTCAGTATCGAGTTGCAATCGTAAAAGATCGGACCCGAAGCGCTTACCAACAGTGCGAATAGAGCACTTCCATCAAACACGCGCGTCCGCTCCGAGTGTGAACAGGTATTTACGTGGCTCTTGCTGACACTGTCGTAGTTCAAACGTATTTTTATTTTTTTTAACGTCGGCTTGCTCCTGCATCTCCTAGGCCGCGAAAAACGCCGCGGCCATTTGTCTCTATCTACGTCGCTTTGCAAACTACTGACGCGGGCCGCCTTTTACCAACAATGACAGTTGGGTTGACTTCTGGAGTCTTCACCGGAAGACTCGCCGCACTTCCCCGCAGGCATACCGGCGTACGGGACTAGTCCCATGCTGTCGCTGTAGCGCAACATATCTCATTGAATTTCGCTCAGCTACGATGTGTCCATGGCTATCGCGGCCACGACCAACTCTTATGATCGCGGCGATGAGGGGCGCCGATTCAGAAAATACGTCGGTGACATCAGCGCCATCAGCGCAGTAAAACCTACCGGCGCACCCCCAACTCGCCGCCGCTGACGCTCCCATTCTACAGCCGAGAGAACTTCCGGTTCCGGAAACAGGGTACGTCACGACCGTCAAAATTACGCCGCAGCTTGTTTTGCGGTCAGTTGGAGAGAAAGAAAAAGTCGATATTTCATTAATTTTTTGTGTAGAAGTTAATAAACTGAGACGAAAACGGGTGCCTGTTCGGCATTCAGTGAACGTTGAAGGTTTAATGTAAAAGTTACCTGGCAAAAGTAAAAAAGGTCATTTCATGGTCCCTTTAATGACCACAAATGACGGTACGAGCTCCCGTCTCAGTTCGTGAGGATCATGGTGATGACGAAAGTTTAAAAAGAAAACTCCTCCGTCTTCATTTTGGCGTGTGAGAAGAGGGGGGCACAAATGCGTGATCTGAGTGTTCCGAGAATGCGTCTTCGGAGTTTCCTATTCCCATTGTCCTAGTATTCGCTGGCACGCAATCCGTACAAAGGATACAAATTAAATTCGAGGTTGGGGGGGGGGGGGGGGCAAGAAACAATAAAGACACCCTTATGTTAAAACACCTGAGACTGGGTGTGAAAAAACCTCGAAACAACCAAAATTAGAAGAGACAGGGAAAGAAGTCAGTCAGATGACGTCTTAAACACAGCTAATAAGTTTATTCAGCAAACCTCCTATCTACACTTTGAAACCAAGGTCGTCAAAAACCAGCACAACAAACAAGCAAACAAAGTTCCCTTTTCTATCTTTTCTACAAACTTTTTTTTTTTTTTTCTTTATTTGTTTTGCGGATTTCATTTATCCGCAGAGGGGGCAGAGATAAAGGCATGATGCCTGACAACGCCTCTGCCCCCTGCAGTTCATACAGCGGAAATAACATTTCAAACAAGTCACAGTGAGAATAGATAACAAGACAGCCATCGCAATAAAACAAATAGAAAAAATCATTTTAGAAATATCTGAAAAACACATAAATACAATGACGCAACTCAAACAACTACACAAGTGGAAAAAAAAGATAAAATAGACACCAGTTTTTACATATCTACTAAACATTTATAAACAAGGATTTATCAAACTAAGCGGAAACAAGCTAAATCAAAACCAAAAATCAGGCTACAAAAGTTTTGTATACGTAACGTTTCATTGAAAATAAATATAAATATATATACACGCCTTAAATAGATGAAAATGCGATATCACTGCAAACCAGAGCTCCTCTGCAGTCTTTTTTGAACTTTGGAAAAGGGGAACTGAAATTAACATCAATACCGGGGGAATTTAATAATTTAGTACTCATGTACGATAAACTTTGCCTGCCATAATTCGTTCGTATGCTTGGGATTCTACGTTTCGGGTCTCGTAATGTGTAGGCACTAGAAGGAGGTGTCTGCGTCAAATATAGGTTGTTTTTGTAGATCCATTGAAATAATTTAAAGTGATATATCTGGTCTGCCTTCAATATATTATATTTAACAAAAAGTGGTTGAGTGCTCAAATTTCTGATATTACCTTTGTAATTTTCGCAAATACGAAGAATTTTTTTTTGAAGGATGATTAGTTTGTTGTAGTTAGATGCAGTGGTCGTACCCCAAACCAACGTACCATAACTGATCTTAGAATAAAGAGAGAATAATACAATGTCATTTTAAGCCAAGTGGGTATCAAATTTTGCATTTTATATATAATACCAATAACTCGAGACAACTCTGTCTTCAGTCTATTTATATGGGTGGACCATGTGAGCTCTTCGCTAAACCAGACGCCCAAGAACTTTTGGTCTGCAACTTGTTCTATAACAGTGTTTTCAAATATAATGTTAATAGAGCTGTTGTCTCGCTTACTAACAGGTTTGAAGATTATGTATTTTGTCTTACTTGTGTTTAGCTTCAATCTATTTACTCGTAACCAATTTGATAAATTAATGAGGTAGGCATTGCAAGTATTTTCTAAGAATTCTTTAGTCACACCAGTAAAAAAGACATTTGTGTCATCCGCATACATTACTAAGTCGGGTGAGCCTGGTATTATCGTTATGTCATTAACGTAAACTAGAAATAATAAAGGACCGAGAATGGAGCCTTGAGGAACGCCGTGCTGTATTCTCAATTTACTAGATGCTATATTGTTAATAGAGACATACTGCTGACGATTTTCCAGATAAGTTTCTATTAGTTTTAGCGCTATTCCTCTTATACCATATTTTTCAAGTTTTTTTAGTAGGAAGTTATGTTGAACAGTATCGAAGGCTTTTTTAAAATCTAAAAACAAACCAAGCGTGAGCTGTTTGTTTTCAATGTTTTCTACAATTTTGTCCTTAATGTGTAGGAGTGCTTGCTCGGTCGATTTATGTTTCTGAAAGCCATATTGCTCTTTCGTTATTATGTCATACTTCAGAAAAAAGCTAGTTAATCTATCATTGATCACGCGTTCATAAATTTTTGAGAATATTGGCAGAAGAGAAATTGGTCTGTAATTGTGAATATCTGTTGCTCCACCTCCTTTGTATACAGGAATAACTTTTGCTAATTTTAGTTCGTCAGGAAAGTCACCACTTATAAGCATCTTGTTTATAACGTCGGATAGTAATGGGCTCAGCAGAGCTGCTATATGTTTAATCGGCAGTGCCTTTATTCCGTCATCACCGGCGGCAACATTATTTTTCAAGCTGTCAATAATTTTATTAACTTCCCTCGGCGTTGTCGGGGCTAGCATTATAGATGCAGACGGATTAGCGGTCGTTGTGTATTCAACCGTGTCGTCATGTTGCTCAGCGTACTTGCCGATATTAACAAAGTGCTGATTTATTTTGTCGGCAAGTGCTTTACCAGAGACACTTTGATTATCTATTAGGATATGTTCCACGTGGTCGTTCGCTTGCTTTCTATTAGTAATATCGTTTACTGTGTCCCATATTTTTCTATGGTCATCGTGATTGCGTTCAAATTGATTTTGATAATATTCGCCTTTTTTAGGTCTGAGTTCAATTTATTTCTTATCTTTTTAAACTCAGCGAGCATGCTTAGGTCACGATGCTTGATAAAAGCGTGAATCTTCGTATCTTTATCTTTTATTCTTTTCAGCAGGTCAGCAGTCACCCACGGTTTTCTTATCTTTTTATTTCTTACTTTTGTTCCCTTCAGAGGGAAAGCTGTATCATAACAGTTTTTAAATTTTACTAGAAAGTTTTTATAAGCTACTGTAGCGTGGCTTTCAGTGTAAACAGAGAGGAACCTCAAGGTTTTCCGCTACGTAGATGATTTTTTGGTGCTTGTGGCACATCCTTATGCCTGTAACGACGACATTATCATTGGAACGATACATGTTTTTACCTCCAAATCACACGGCCTCACCTTCACCCACCAAAATATGGCGTCAAAACGGCTGCAGTTCTTGGATTTAAACATGCACTTTGACAAGGACCACATATGCTGGAAGTACCAGCCACGCTCAAAGAAAGGCGTTTTGCCATTTTTCATCCGCCCACTCCAAGTTAGTCAAACGAGAAATTGTGTCGTCGTTTATGAGAGCCTCCCTAGACAAGTCGTGTAAACATAACATGGGCGAAAGCTTTCTTGATCAGGTGCGACGCCTTAAAACGGCGGCCTATCCAGACAGATTTTTGAAAGAAGTTGCAGAAACCCTGGTTTCAAAGATAAAAAAAGAAGCTGAGGGGAAGCGGCCGACCAGAGAAAAAAAGACAAGACCCGTGGCAATCCCCTACATCCACGGGCTGTCCCACGGCCTAAAAAGAGTCGCCGCACACTTCGAGGTGCCCGTGGTGTTTTCTGCGCCGTCAAAATTGTCCAGTCTCTGCTCAAGAGTTAACAACAAAAAAGCAAAAACTTAGGCTTGCGCCAAGAAACACGCCGCGCAGTTCATTAAATGCGCAATGTCAGTTGTTTACGAAATACCTATGACTTGCGGAAAAGCGTATACAGTCGCCGACCGTTTTTTCGGACTCCGATAATTCTGACTTGTTCGATATTTCGGACCTAAAGGCGGAACCGTGACTTACCCCATAGAAATAGTGCATATTCACGACCAATGTTTCGGACGGCTTGAAGTCCGAAAGTTCGATTATTCGGACAAAATCGTCGCGTGCGATCGGCGGAAAACACCATCGAGAAGCGGCCATTTTGAATTCTATGTTGGCTGCAAATGGATTGGCTTGGTTTGGCAGAGCTACTTGAGTACTCCCGAGTCCTACCGCTAGGTGACGCTATGCTAGCCCTTTTTTTTCCATTTAGCTGCACGTCATCATCATCATCATTATCATTTTGCTTTGTTTTTCCATTCCTTCGCGTCGCCAGTGGCCATTTTGCACTCGTGGATTTGCGCTTCTTATCTCGTTCGGACAACGCTGGCTTGGACGTCATGCCCCATCTGTTCTTCTGTCGCCGCGATGTGTCATTAAGAAGTGCAGAAAGTACTCGACCATAACGCTAGAAAAGAAGGCAGCGATTCTCAAGCTAACAGAAAGTTTCCAAACGCAAACGGAGGCGTCACCTGAAACAAGGCACTATTTCCGGCTTTTTTAAGCCCACTTGGAAGTAATAAAGGCAAGATCTTATAATCTGCTCATTTTTCGGACTGCTCTATTATTCGGAGTTTTTTCGGTCCCTGCTAAGTCCGAATAATCAGTCGGCGACTGCATAGGGCAAACGGGGAGGTGCATCAACGATAGGGCACGCGAGCACGCCCTTTTTGTTAGAAGTTCTCCATCGGGTAATCTAGCAATTCACTGTCATAGGTGTCCGTGCACGCCTAATCTTGACAAAACAAAAATAGTTGGAAAACTAAAAAACAAAACAAAGAGAGAATTGTTTGAGGCCTACTGCATTAGAGTAAAGGGCGAGGATAGCTGCATGAGTGCACCGTCAGAGCCTTTAAGTGAGAAAGAGTTTGCTTTTCTGTGTCGGGAGCCTGAATCTGTGTACAAATAGTAAGTGTTTCTCGATAAACGTTCAGTTGTAAGTTAGCGCTTGGTCCCGTCTCGTCTTCCTCGTGTCCTCGATGCTGATGCAATTTTTCAGTATCCTTCTTTCAAGTACAGACTCCATCTTGTAGAATCCTCAGGATTGGTTTTGACATCAAGGCATACCACTTTTGCCAAGCTGAAGGTCACAACTTGTTCTGCAGTTAATATTTGGTGCTTCTGGAAGATTTGTTTTTATGGCCACCTTCCAGTAACGAACTACAAAGGTGTATACTCCACAAGTTCGTACCGTCCAGTTAATTCAAATCAATACCTCCGAGTTCATACCTTTTAGTTAATTTACATTATTACCTTCGAGTCAATTCAAGCCGGTACCTTTGAGAACTGCCGGAGCAGGTTGATGAGGGCTCCCTTGCCGAAGGGGTTGTTGAGGCTCGCATGGAAGGCCATGGTCGGGAAGTCCGCAGACAGGACGGCCACCCAGCGTTGCTGGAACATGCAATTTACAACCTTGTAAGTTGGCCGAAATGGCATCACTCGATACAGGGGCTAATTACTAAAAAACGAGCATGTTGGTAAGGTTTGATTTAAGCACAAAAGCATTAACGAATAGGACGCAGCACACAGCACGACACCTCTCAAAGATGTCGTGTCCTGTGCTCTATCCTATTAGTTTATTCTTTCGTGTGTAAACTGACAGGGATTAAAGTTTGCGAGACTTAAATTTTCGTTTAAAAAAAATCTATGACCGAATTCTCGCAGACAAAACAAACTGCTAAATGGCACAAATGTTGAGCCGCACGAAGTAACCCTGGCAGGCCTATAACGAAGCGTCGGAGCAACAAGTTATTCTTAACACTAATTCTTCACGCACGCAGTGACAAGATGAAATAGATTACCCGACACCACCGCTCACTCCACGCCTGCAGAATCTTTCACTAACGCTCTATAGACTACCATCCGATATAATTTGTGCACGTTATTGGCTTCTAATATATAGCAGCATTTTTCTTAATTTAACTGCCTTCTCCTACCATATTTACTCGCATAATGAACGCACTCGCACAATATGTGCACCCCCACAACAGGTACCAATATTTGGACTTTTCTTTCCCTCGCGTAATGAACGCACCTCCAATTTTCGGCTCCGCGAGTCTCGAATTGCGTCCAATTTAGCTAGCCACCAAGCCAATGTTCTTTTGCCGCCAGGCGGTCAGGCCAAGCCAAGCCAAGTTAAGCCGCTCTCGTAATGGCTGCAGGTGTGTAGTCGACGAAGCTTGGGTCGAGGAACTGCCCAGCCCCGGACATTCTTTGCCTATCGGATGCATTGATGTCAACAAACACGCCGTCGTCTGTGGTCCGCTTTCAGACAGTGAAATTGTGAAAGTGGTTAGGCCTGAGAACGGTCACGTCACTCTCCGTGCTGAGTGAGCTTCGTAGGGCACTTTTCCTTCGGCGAAAGACATGCCGAAAGCGCCCTAAAAAGGTTCGCAATTTATAAAGCATAGTTACTGTGGCGCGCCCCCGACCAGCCGTGGGTGCGCCTCCATCAGTGGAGACGTGCCACAGTACCTTGCTGTGTCATAATGGCACCTAAAACGACATTCGCTCAACGTGTGTAAATGCAAAACTTTGACCCTGTGTAATGAACGTCACCCCCGAAATATGTGTAAATTTTTCAGGAAAAAAAGTGTGTTCACTACACGAGTAAATACTGTATATTTTTTTTGTTATGTATGTTGTGTATGTAGTGGTTATGTATTTGTATAGGTACGAATGTATGTACAGTCGCCGACCGATTTTTCGGACTCGGAGGGGACTCCGAAATTGCCCGAATAATCAAGTTGTCCAAAAAATTGATTTCAGCGAAATTATCAAATTTCCGCACATATTCCGCTGCGTATTGGTCACTTTCCACTTGCTTAATGTCAACTTTAAGTTGTTGTGCAACTTCTGCTTTATATTGTTCACTTTTTCCTTGTTTGTTTATTTGTTTGATCACGGTGCCACGCTTTGTGGGCGCCTTCATTGGCACAAACAGCAAAGTTGAAGTTGGCGCCATCTGGCACTATTTGGAGACCACGTTTAGTCCGCTAAGCTCACTTCAATAATAAGCCTATCGGCAAAAAACCTTAGCGCTCAAAGGCCACAAGAACGGCAAACGGCCACTCCTCGCGGTCGCACCCGAAAAACACGGACCACGAGAACAACTGGAAGAACCATAAGAATGGGCAGACGGCAGCCATGTCGGCTATAGCGGAACCGGAAAACCCGACTATAGTGTAGCAGCTTGGGCGAGTTGGTTGCTTATTATTTACACACACCACAGCGCAGAATTGCAAACAACACTCACTCTTTACACATGAAAAATCAAGCGAAATTCAAACAAACCGCGCTGACTGACAACTCGTTTTTATATACCGTAAAATTCCGAGCGAACGTCCACGTTTGAAGGATCGCCCACCCCCCTTTTTGTCCAACATCTGTTGGGAACGGTATTCTGATACATCGCCCTCCCCCCGATTCCCGCCGGACGTCACGCGATGTCCGACGGGAATCGCGTGTCAACGGCGCGATCTGCGGTCCCGCGTTTTCGTCTGCGATCTGCGCTATCCGTTCCCGAGTTTTTAGCGAATTCCCGTGCTTTTGCCCGCGATATCGATTCCTAGCTGTAACACGCGCGAGTTGTTCCGCGTGTATTATTGCATCGTTAAATGCGATTCTGCTGCGGCCACGATCTGCTTGATTTGTTTCCGTGACATGCGGGTTTGCAGTAGATTCCCGCGTTTTCGTCCGCGATCTGCGCACGCAATATCGGTTTCCGCGGTATACGTTCCCGTGAGATGCGAGTTCTCGGCGGGTTTCCGCGGGTCCATCGCGCTGTGAAACGCGCGAATCTGCTGCGTCTGCAACCTGCGGTATCCTTTCCCGTGACACAGGAGTTCGTAGTGAATTCCGGCGTGTTTATCGAATCGTGAAACGCAAATTCGCCGTGTCCGTGATCTGCAGTACAGTAGAACCTCGTTGATACGTTTTGAAGAAACCGCGAGAAAAAAAACGTATTACCCGGTAAAACGTACAATCCAAACTCACCATTTTCAAGCACAAAAAAAAAAAAAGAAGAAAATAGTCGAGAATGAGATTGAACAGCGTTTAATAAAGCGCTTCACTTGCCGAAAGCGTCTGTCAGCTTCTGCTGGCGAGTGCCAGCAGAATCGTTCTGCGATGGCGTCATGGCGTGGCGAAAGCGCTCGCCGAACGAAACGAAAAGGGCGCGGGCTTGGGTGGAACGCGAAACCGAAGCTGCCAAAGAAAGCTGCCAACGCAAAGAAAGAAACAAAGAAATGCCAGATTTGTTCATTTACTACAACCGCGCTACCGCTACTGCTCCCTTGTACGTCATAGTCTAGAGTTACTCTTGCGCACTCTTGCAAACGGTGCTTTCAGCCCTCGGAACAGTGCCTCAAAGAGCTTGCTGGAGTTACCGAGAGCGACCCATAATCACGTGTCTACTTCGGAAACGCTTGAAAAGCCGTAAGCGAACGTACTGCTACGGTGTTGACAACTGAAGAGAACATGCGCTCGCACGGGCGAACGATCGGTAGACAACTGTATTTGGGTTTCGATTTTTACGCTGCTGCTTCGGTTGCTCGTTACGACAGCATTCGTGCCACTTTCGCCAGCGGTGGCACTTCACATGAGGAAAGTGAATGACAGCATCAGATAGACGCGCTGTTGTTACGAGCGGTTAGTACGCCGCCGCCGGAGTTGCAATCGCTCGGAATCCTTTGTTATTATTTCATGGGAAAGATTCTTTGACGAATCGAATAATGAGCTAAGACAGTAAAACCGCGCTGTGTGTTCTGTAAACGACCTTGAGCACCCGGACGGCTCTCGGAAGTTGCGGAAACAATAGACGCAGCGGCGGCATTATCAGCGGGCACTGCCAGACTGTTCCGCACGCGCGCGCCGTGTATGCCTCGGCGCGCTCGGCGCTCGTTCGTCGAGACCGAATGTCCGGAGCTCCGTTGATTGCCAAAAAATGTATAATCCGATTGACATTTGGCAGAATGTTGAGCGTATTTTCCAGGAAATCGTGTTATCTGGGAACGTATGAACCGGAAAAAAAAAAACAGAACAGCTCTATGGGACGTTTCCCGTGCCTTCACTCGCGAACGTATGAACCGGGAAATCGTATGAACCGGGAACGTATCAACGAGGTTCTACTGTATCAGTTCCCGCGTCACGCGGTTTGTAGCGGGTGCCCCGGTTCTTATCATTCTTTCTGATAAAATTTTGCTGTGGCATCCCCAAAGAGAGCCCACCGCATGTTTTTCGCAATTTATCTCTTCATTTTGGGTGGGCGTTCGCTCGGAATTTTACGGTATACTTTGTCTTCTTCTACCTCTTGCACTACCGAATTTCCCGAATCACGCGCACCGATCTCCTAGACACCTAAAACTTTTTCTCTTTTTCTGTCAGGTTTAAAGATGGTGTACTGATACAGTTTTTATAATTCTTGGCGATGTGTTCAGCTTCAATAATTTCTCTAGCTTCCGGAAGAAAGATCTATCTGATTCCTAGATCTCAAGCTCAATTTCCGACACACTCATATATGCTGGACATATGAGCTAAGGGGTAAAAAACCAATTCTTCCGTTCAATTCAGCACATTCTAAGCTGGTAAAAAAAGGAATCGTAAAATTATGTCTAAACAACTCTCTTCAAAAATCCTGCGAGCACTCTATTTCAGTGAGCTTTGATGCGCAAATTTCAAGATTAACATCCGCCGGATATCTCATCTCGTTATTAACATCGATTGCAGAGAGCATCCTGAAAACAAAAAATAAGGGAACATCTGTCACACCAAGAGCCAGAGATAGAACCACGAGACCAGTCGTTCTTCTCTACTTCCACAGGTTCTCTCACGGCATCAAGAAAATCGCTAACAAGTTCAACATCAACGTCGTCTTCTCCGCTCCTAATAAGCTTGCCAACTTGCGGAAAACAAGTCAACTCACCTAATTCCCACCGAACAGTAAGCTGTACCAAAAAACATCAGAACAGCTCCGTTGAGTGCGCCGAGGAAGTGGTGTACTCATTTCCCCTTTCGTGCGGGAAAATGTACATAGGGCAGACTGGACGATGCCTTAATGATAGGCTTCGTGAACACAACAACAACAGCACAAGAGCTAACTCTGGCCATCTGGGCTTACAATGCCGCGATTGTGGGTGCGAGGTTCACCTGCCATCTTGTACAATTTTAGGTAGGAACAGTAACCTATTAACTAGAGATATTATTGAAGCTGAACACATCACCAAGAATTATAAAAACTGTATCAGTACGCCATCTTTAAACCTGACAGAAAAAGAGAAAAAATGTTTAGGTGTCTAGGAGATCGGTGCGTGAGATTCGGGAAATTCGGTAGTGCAAGAGGTAGAAGAAGACAAAGTATACTATATAAAAACGAGTTGTCAGTCAGTGCGGTTTGTTTGAATTTTGCTTTATTTTTCGTGTGTAAGGAGCGAGTGTTGTTTACAATTGTGTGCTGTGGTGTGTGTAAATACTGACTATAGCCTCAACCCAGCTTGTTTATTGCGTAGGACGTGGTATCGAGGCTACGGAGCAAAATCAAAGCAACCGAAATAGCGGCGACTCAGCTTGCGGCACTATCGCGTTGGCTGTTTTGTGGCTGTAAACTGAGGAGGTCACGCAAATTATGTCAGAAATATCGAGCAATAAGCTTTATGGCGTCCAAACTTTCGGTCAATGTTATACATTAACTCTATGGGGTCAGTGACAGTTCGGCGAAAACGTCCGAATAATCGAACATGTCCGAAGAATCGGTCGGCGGTTTTATGTATGAATGTATGTGTATTTGTATGTGTATGTAGGAGTTGTGAAAGCAGCGGTTAGCATACCCGACCGGATATTGGAAGATCCGGAGTTCAAATCCCGACTCTGCCAAAGATTCTCTCTATTGGCAGCTTCATAGACTCGGTTTCATTCGATCAAGTATGGTTTATTCATCTTAGACTATGTTATATTATGATTCATATGTGTATCTTCACCTCACTATGTAGTCTGGTTGTGTTCACCTTATATAAAATCTGTATAACTTCTCCATCTCACTGATTGTTTTTACCCATCCATTAATGTATGATTTTCAAAGCCCTTATCCCTTTCTACTAGTCGCCATCTTTTGCGCCGAGTTTATTCCGTTGTGATCTTGGAAACTTGCAGCGCATGTCTCCAGCATCATCCCTCTGCAACCAGTCAGACTGTGGCATTTGCCGATGAAAACACCCAAGAATGAATCTCTAACGTAAGAATCCTTGCATTTCTTCAGCCGTTTCCGACTGCGGTAGAATTTCTTACTAAAGACTCTTTGACAAGCCTGCCCCCAATTTACGGCACGTTGCACCCAACGGTGGCTCTTTCAAGAAACCACATAAATCGATTTCTGAATGCGTCACGCTACGATTTACTACGAAAGTGCTCCCAGGTGAAGCATTTATTATTACAAAGTGAAAAACAAAAATAATGTTCTTCGTCTCTGGATTTGTGTATGTATTCTCGCTACTGTCTGTTGCCCAGCAACAGACGGTAGCGAGAAAACCAAAGAACAATTATGGCAGCTCGTTACGACGACGAAGGTGAATTCCGGCATTTCTAAAGCTATTACGAGCGATTTCAGACGGAGGTGTGGGAAGGTTATTTTGACGCAAAGAGATCTTGGGAACGAGGGAATTAAAAAAACTGCTAGTGCTACGACATGGAATGGCAGCTTAGTGTCTATGGTCGATTCGCACCGATGTGTGCTAAGATCAATGTTGCCAATTTAGAGGTTTTCCGAAATGTCTGGCGGGAAAGATCGTCGTTTTGCTGTTGCCCAGGTTTTTGGCAGTTTTTGAGTCATGTTAGCATTTTTTATGGCGGTCTAAACTGTTCTCCAATTTATGCTTATCGATTCTAAATACCTAGCTCAATTTCAGTGGTAAGTTCTAGTCATCGGGCCGTTATGTTTGCTTACTCTCAACAAAATTGTTGTCGGTGAGAATAACGCTCACGACGCCAGTGAGATATTATGGTGGCAAACATTGAGTCATGCTTTGAACTGATTTGCGCTTCAATGTATGAATTAGTTTTCTATTTCTGCTGGATGACATGGCCAAGTGAACTGTGCGCAACAACTCGGAAAAAAAATGAGGGCTATAGGATTCTAAACTTTGAGACTGGTTACCGTAAGTTCTAAGCAATGTCAGATGTACCAGATACATCTACTGGAGAATAGAATGTTTTGCAAAGCATGCGAATTTGATCACGAAAGCTTTGAACTGCCACCAAATATTTCACCAAAATCGGAACTAGTACGAAAATATATGTTGGCAGGTATGGCTAGACAATAAAAATGGTAATAATAATAATAATAATAATATTGTTCATTTTATGTGCCCAAAAACAACCACGTGGGTCTTCACATTGGTGCACACAAGATAAAAAGAAAAAACACAACACATGCGCAGCATCAAATGTACAAATTAACACAACTATTAATAGTGGGCACACTTCACACAAAATGCAACACAGTTTCAACTTTAAAATCGATCTGCCCAGTCCCGGCGAAAAACTGAGAGATCCATGAAAATGTCCAAGCTAGAGGATCCGATTCTATTAAATAAATTTGCCTACGGGACAGTGGTGAGAGTTCAGACACGGATTGAACGTAAAAGACAGTAACATTTCTGGTAACGCGACGAGGAACGTGACAATCAACAGAATTCAGAAGTAGGTTAGCATCAATCCAACAATTTACTAAATGACAGCACGATACGTCGAGAAACCCATTCTTGCAGATCGTCCACGGCGAGTTCGAAGCGTTAGCGTACACACCGCACAGTCCAGAAAATGCAGCACGAAACGACTCCCCAATTAGGGACGTCTAACGAGCCTCGTGGGCGGAAGAAGGCCCCTTACCGTGACCCAGGTGGGCACCAGGTCGCACTTGTTGAGCACGAAGACCAGGTGCTTGTGCGGCTTCTCCTTGCGCATGAAGTTCTCAATGAACTTGGAGCGCGTCCCCATCGGGTCCCGGGCGTCCAGCACCTGAACCACCACGTCCGACGAGTCTATCACCTGCACGGGACAGAGAACGGCCAGGTTGGGCAGGAGGCCGTCTTTCCATCTGTCGATTGAAACGTCACGTGTGGAATTGTGGTGCACGAGAAAAGACGGGTTTCCCGTAGAAAAGACTGGTTTTCATGACCTGTTTTATTTTACGCCGACAGCCATTATTCACAAGGCTTTGCGGCGGATCAGCGCGTGTGTCCCGTGCGGCATTGTCCGCTAGCATTTCACGCTAAATTCGGAGGGAAAACTGCGACAATGAATAACCCCGCGACGTCTCGTGAAGTGTTTCCCCGCTTAATTAAGCGGAAACGTTTCTCTGCACCCTCTGCTACAAGAAGGCAGCTGTAGGTGGTGAATTCACACCCTTAATTTCGTTACTCTTTACTCGCAAAAGCCCATTTCTAAAATTTTTATACACTAAATGCACCGTCTTTGGCCACCTCTGCACAAAGTCTGAGCTCGATGCATTAGGAACCCGATTTATGCGGTCCCTCCAAGCAGCCACCGATACCTTTGACTCCTGAAGACTTGTCTACAAACGCTGCCTTCCCTCGCACTGCAGGAGGGAGGCGCCTTAGCCAATGGACATCACCTTGTAGAGCTCGTTCCAGATGCGCTTGGACTGTCCCTTGGCCATCACCTCCTCCCTGGCCCGGTCCTTGGGCTCCTCGTCCCTCACCAGGTCCCCGTCCTTGGTCGCGTCATACTTCTGGGACGAGGCGTCCACGGCCTGCACCAGCTCCTGAGGACGGAGCGAATCCCACAGGTCGCTCGTTCGTTACCCCCCAAAGGGACGCTCCCAAAACAGTCGCTTCGCAAAGTTTTTCGATAGGATGTGTACGGCATAAAAGGGACGTTCCCCAGAAAAGAGAATACTCGAGAGACACGTTTCGAGTTAGGAGCAGTTTCGATATTCCGGCACGTCGACTCAAACTAGAAGCATGTATCGGAATTGCTCCTAGAGACACTCGAGTCCCCGAAGGTTTTAACACAGACTGCATTTTATCGGCAGATTTTTTCAAGGACGTCATTAACGTCTGGCTGTAACGTACGACTGTAACGAAAAACCGACACATAGAAGACTGCGCAAACCCTGCGATCCCATCTGAGGATGACGACTCTTTGGCACTGTTGTGCTTGTCTCGCAGAAGGTGCCACTTTCCAGGGCCATGTAAACCTGGATACCGGCACGGAGACCTAGGCACCTCAGCTCCACACGAGGAACCCACAGTGCCAAGCAACCAAGACCCGGACGACCCAAACTCGAGCGATAATGAAACCCTTCTACCGAGCGCATCTGACGTAGCTTTTGGGGCTTCAAATGGCTGCGTGCTACTTTTCTCGAGGGGAAAATTGGGGCTTCGCTCTAGAACTCGTAAGTAGGCTGCAGACGCCGCTTACAGAGTTGCAGAAGCGTACGCAAATGCACGCTACAGATTATTTTAATGAACATGTTTCCACTGCTCTTGCAAACAGTTATGAATAAAAATGCCTAAGAAAATGCCCGTCACAGAACAAACACCGGCAGAGGCGTGGATAAAAAAAGCGCGAGGAAATGCGCGTTCCAGATTATTTTAAAGGATAACAACAACTTGCCACTGTTCTTTCGAATAAAACATTTTTAGAAAATGAATGAGCATCGTGTCTTTTTGCGTAACTGTTATTTACAATATGTGGGTGACACGGAGCATTTCGGAACTCTGGCTGTGCGAAGCTAAGACAACCAAATTATTGTCGCGGTCACGGGAAGTCGTCCAATTGGCTTTGCCTCCGAGACTGCAGCCAGATAACTTTTTGTTGGACGTAAGTAACGGGGACTGCTGTTGCTACATACTTTGTATATCGTGGCTTTAAATCGCCAAAAAGAGTAAAGTCCTAGACCTTCGCGTTTCTGTAAAGCACATCGGTCGCCACGCCGTTCTCTGCTTTCTCTTCACGTTTCTCGGATGGTAATATGTTTAGTTAGCCATACACTTTTTCACAATCCTTAATTTCTTAGAAGGACGCGTGGCCACAATTTGCGGCAAGGCCTAACACGTTACGAAGTCTCCATTTCCTTACCGCGCGCTCCCGCACGTTGCACGGTGCAGTAGCGGTTTAGTAAGAGGCTACTTCTAGTCCAAACTCTGGATTATTCTAACGCAACTTTGTCCCCCCTGAATTATTGAGATCCCGCCGTAACGTTGCAGCGAGGCTTACCTGGAGGTCGCCCACAGCAATGTTGGGCTTCTTGCGCTGCGCCTTGGGTCCGAAGGTCGTCTCGAAGCTGGCAGTGTCCAGGATGTGCACGCGGGCGTTCTGTGGGGTTCCCAGAGACGGCCCGGCGTGAACCACGTGTACGCCTTAAGTTGCTACGACAATGTGTGAAGGAGTCTCCGAGGGCATGCCCAAGTTAGAGGGACACTCAATTCCCACCAAACTTTCTTTTTGGGTGTTCGAATAACGAATAGTAAAACAAAATGTATTTAGCGCAATATTTACATTGCAAAACTTATTCGAGCGATTCTGAATGGGATTTGATTTCAGGGTCAACGTCTCGAAATAGAAGCATGTTCCAGAACCACTCCTAACTGAAGATGAGTTCCCCAACATAAATATTGCGCTAAATCTTCTCTTTTTCCACGTAAAGCTTACCGGGCCTCTAGTTTCGTAGATGAATATTTCAGCTATAAATCAATTTATAATGTCCATGCAGGTTGAATGTGCATTGAAGTTGACTTTAAAACATTGTTTTCACAAAACACAATTTTTGGACTTGCTAAAAATTTGCAGGACAGATATCTCAGCATCTAGAGCATATAGAGATATAACTTTACCTGAAACGTGTAGCTAAATGTGTAAAGCATGCAATGTTAAGAGCACATTTTTTTAATATAAGTCTAAAAAAATTTTCTATCTGATCTTTTGTTTTATTAATGCATTCAGCACTGAACTTCAATGTGTGGTAAAATCACTAATAATGGGTTTATCTTAAAAGTACTTCCAACATTGTATTCTCTACACTTCGTAGTATCTAGCCATATGTTAAAAAGGGTATTTTGTCGAGCAGCATTTCCCTATCGTTCCTCCAAACAAAGGCAGGCAAGTTTTAATTATCTTGAAGACAATTCTACTGACTGAGAAAATGACCAGATTTATGAAATTGGCACAAAAAGCTGAACAAGCTTGTGCAGTTTCATTGGGTTTGGTCATAAAATAAAAAAAAGCTGTAAGACCAGTGTTTCCCCTTAAAGGAACACTGACAGGGTATTTATGCTCGCCAAGATTTTTATTTGTACACAACATGTGAGAGCCCAGCTACCCAGAACACAATTTGCGACTCGAAATTAGTTTTCTTTCCGCTGCGAAAACCGCTGATCAAGAACTGGCCGGCTTGAGTCGCGCTCACTCTCTTTTCTGCTATCATGTGCAGTTTTTATGGTTTAGACACAACTACCAATGATAACCAAAGTCGTGGGTCATCGAAGGCACGCACACAATATTAAGAATAGAAAAGAAATATGACGCCCATTTTTCGTGGCTTTAAAAACTGCAAATACATCGATTGAAAAAAAAAAAAAAAAGTTACACAGCCACAAGACTTTCGGTATCTTTCTCCTCCTCCATATTTCTTCTTCCTCCCCAGTCCATTTCGGTTTCGAGCATTTGCATTTTTTTACTTTACTAAAAATATATGTGACACTGTAGCAAAATACTGATTGGGCAGACTTCTGATGCCATAATAGATCGCCTGGCAAAAAATAACAAAAATATTTTGGGGACTGTCAGTGTCCCTTTAAGTGCGACTGCTCGTGAGAAGCTGCCGTCGTAACTGGAGTCCCGCGGTTTAGGATAAACCCGCAAAGTGTACGTAAATGAAAAAAAGGTATTGTACGCATCTATTTTAAAAACACAACATTTCGACCTTCTCATCCGAAAGTCATGAAATTCCGAGCTTCTCATCCAAGGGAGTGACCTCTTCCAAGGATCATAGGGCAAATTTTTTTTATACATCTATTATTAGATTTTTTTGCAACGAGAGACGTAACTAGGGATGTTGCAAACTTTCATTGAACGAGGCGCGTCAGTTCGGCGAATTACTTTCGGTAAGATTCAAGAAGTGGATTAGATTCCTATGGCGCTCGCGGCAGGCACGTATCCAGGGGAAGGGGGGGGCCCATGGCCCCCCCCCCCCCCCTCCCCGAAATCTTCCATTTTGCTGGGACCTCCTCTCCCCCCTCCCCCTCATACAGCATTTTGTCATGGGCGGGCCCCCCCCACACCCCCCGAAACAAAATCCTGGCTACGTGCCTGGCTCGCGGTATATGAACCTACGGCGCAAGGTTCCAATTATTGCGCAAGCAATTTCAACGTGGTGCCTGAAGCCTCTCCAACCAACGCGTTTACCGCATCCTCATTTCTGATCCCTTGATTTCTGCGGGACGACGAGATAAAAGTGCCACGCCATTGCCCATTACACAATCCGGGGGGGTGGCGCCCTTCGGTTCGATGGTCCACGCAAGCGTCGGCAGCCGGGCAACGCCTGCATTCTTACTCGCTTTCTGCCAAAATTTCCACCGCCCGCCACAATTGCAACCTCCGACCACCCTGGGACCACCTTCGACAGTTGGGTGGGATGGGATGCCAAACTAGGGTGCCTGGAAGGCATTTGCTCACATTCCCCGTATCGAAAGTGGTCTTGAATTGGCAACAAATTGCATCATGGGATCCGGCATGTGTTGGGTTCTAGAAGTTACTCCACGAGTGTTGCCGTTGTCCTAACTCCAAACTCAGTCCTAACTCTCCAAATTTACAGAGTTTGTAACTTGTTGGATTTTGTAAGGTGTAACAAAGTTTTTTTTTTATTGTTTTAGGCCAAAAGCATGCCGGTACTTTGTTTTGTGTAAGGGTAATAACATCCTATCCATTGACACGGTGTCCCGCCCACAAGCACACGCGTGCTTTTGCGGGCCTGGATAATTTGTGTACTAGTTCGTTACGCGATCAACTTATGTATGTACAGTAATCCATCGTTATAACAACATTGTTTTTTTTTTTAGAATTATCGCTTTTATCAAAGTTTAACATGGTCCCGACCAAAATGCAAGCATTTTTAACTGGATTATTCGAACTGTATCGGCGGCCGACCACGCTTATTACGAAGGCCGCGGTGCCGAAAGCACGCAAGCTTACACAGGGGTGCGCAGGAGGCCCTTGCTTTCCCTCCCCCTTCTTCACCGAGGAAAACGGCAAACTGGGAAAATGGAGGAAATAGGTGATGGAGGGCAGAGCGCGCAGAGCTGGCAGAGCACCGCCTTTGATGCCGATGCGCCAACGCGGGCGGGGAGCAGCGGGAGCAATGTCCACGTTCCGACACTACTCACGGCGCCCGCCGCCGACGCGGCCCAACTCCTGTCGGAATCGGGTCAAGGCAGCGACGGAGCCTAAAGGAGATCATCCCTTCGGGAGCCCCCGACGCGTGCGCCTGCGGCGCACTACAAGCACACGTGCGTCGTACGGGAGATTGTTAGTGTTTACCGAAAGTCTCCAAGATCTGCGAGGTTGAGGAAAGTGGCCGAACCAAGTCCTAAATCACCGAAGAATTCGACATTCCGGCGTCGGATGTTCGACACCGTCCACCATTTTGCGGAACAAGCAAGGCATACTGGACGGGTTCGAGAAGCTTATCATGCAAGAGAAAGTGCATCTGCGACCCGAAGATGAAAAATCGCTAACGTCTTTGCGCACGTCGGATTTTCACTCGTGTGTATCAGAGGCGTCGAAACTATTATTCAGGAAAAGGGAGGGTTAATGCGATTTTGCGCCCCCTCCCCTTATTGTTTCCATTAAATTTCTGAGGGGGGGGGGGAAACCCTCTAGATTGACACCACTGGTGAACATGCTTACCGAGCCGGCGCATGATTTCCATAGCTGCAGCAACCTCTACAGGAGTGTGTGAAACATGTTGGCAAAGCCACCGAGGATAACTTTGATTCGTTTGCGCTTGTCGATGCGGACGTTCCTGTTATTCTCCTGCTACGGATGCTGCGATCGTAGGCCTTGCATGCGACCAGGGTAAGCACGAAGCGACGTCCAAGAGGTACCTAGGGGAATGCCGACGACTGCAGACACGCGAAACATCCTACGGCTGCATTGAAACAAAGTGGAGTGCAGCGGCGGTGAAGTGTTCTTGCGATGCCTGGAGCAGTTCAAGGAGAACTGATGCCCTGACGAAATTATCGGCAAACTCCACTTAATTACTGTTTACTTGGTAAAGCTGCCGTTGGATATTTATAACCGAGGTATGTTCAATTAAATATACAGGTCACTGTGTTCCGCAGTCTTCCTGTCCACTTTCGAGGTTGTTGGCACCTGTTTTTTTTTTGCTCTAACGCTTTTATCGAAATATCACTCACATAAATTTTTTTTGCCGTCCCGTTGACTCAGTTATAACGAGAATTACTGTATGTATGTATGTATGTGTGCCGAAGCTTCCGCAGACCGTACAGCCGAAGTGGGCGGCAGAACGGACGACTGCGCAACCACCTCCGCCAAAATATAGTGGCGAGCAATGGCACGACACTTCCACGATGTCATTAACCGAGCGATGAGGAACTGCTTCCGTGGATGCGGTAAGCGCACCGACCGGAGACGCGCCACAGACGGGACCATAGGCGAAGCTGCGGACAACGAGCGTCGATCGAGCCGGCGCCCACCTTGGCCTTCTCGTTGAGCAGGGTGACGGGCAGCCGGGACTGGCGGAGCACCACCTGGTAAGGGTCCCGCATGGCCTTGCCCAGCTCCTCCTGGAAGTTCTGCAGGGCCGTCTGGGTGACCACCTTGGTGTTACCAAACCACTTGGGGTTGGGCGCCACGCGGGCCACCGCGCCGGGCTGCACCCACGACTGGTACGGGGCCGCCTTCACTATCTTGCCCTTGCGGTCCCTGCACACCACACCGGGCTTCAGATGGAGTTGCTCGAGCCACAATTTTTACAATAATGATACTACTACTACTACTAATATTAATAATAACAACCACAATAAGAATACATTTCTGTGCACAAAAGAAAAACAAAAACAGAATCACGTATGGGTTCAAGCGTCTACAGGAGAAACCAACCACCACTCCATGTTGGCCACAATACTTGTGTATTCTAGCTTCAGCACCTTGACTCTGGTGTCCAACATCTATTTTTTATTCTCATTTAATGTCGAGTCAATATTTTTAAATATTAGATTTTTTCTTAGGCTTTATTTAATGTTCTGAGGCTGTTATTGTAAATCTGTCCTGTTTTATTGTGTAAAACCCAAATTCTTCTACAGGCTGCGATGGGTGTCCGTGTACACTGTTGTTCAGTTTTTTCATGATTCTTTTATTTTAGAATGTGTTTTATCGTCTGAATTCTACGAGAAAATTGTCAAGAAGACCGGTCACGAAGGACTCTGACATCATCATGACATCACCGTGACGTAATGACTTCCTGATGTAATGGTGACGTATTACCATGACATCAAATGATGTCACCTGGCGTCATAATGGCGTCATCATGACTTCATCATGATGTCACGTCCTAAGTCAGAATGATGTCACCATCATATCATGATGTAAGTGCGATATCTAGATTATGCCACGATAACATTACATCGAGGTGATGTCACCATTACATCATGGCGTCATGTAACATCATGTCACATTATATCCTGATGTCACGTGACATGACACCATGACATCTCATGATGTCACGCGACACCGCGATGCCATGATGCCAGTCATGTGACCTCATGACGTCTAGTGATGTCACACACA
The DNA here is from genome assembly GCA_013358835.2 of Ixodes persulcatus. Lineage (NCBI taxonomy): Eukaryota > Metazoa > Arthropoda > Arachnida > Ixodida > Ixodidae > Ixodes > Ixodes persulcatus. Next base: position 852,193 of record JABSTQ010010781.1, read on the forward strand.
CACACACAACCTAGTGTAATATTTTTTTTTTACTAGAGCACAGTTCGATTGGTTTAAATGCACCCATAAGCATTCTGTGATTGTGATTTGTTGTTTAAACCTTTATGTTTGCGTTACTTTTCTTCTTTCTTTTTCTTTTCGCTTTCTCCGACGAGTGTTGTGCATGGCTGGAGGAGCCTCGACAGGCGGCGTTAGCCTGCCTTTTGTTCCATCGGCCTAAGAAGTCTGAATAAAGTCTTATATTATCATTACTATTATTATTTACACAATATATCTCATTCCACAAACACATCACCTACTGCAGAGGTCCTACCATGGTCCTTATATATGCTACTTACCGGTCTGTAAACTTTGCCAGAAACGACCCTCGTGTGGCGTTTCAATATTCCAAAAGGTCACGGCCCCCTGGTCTCAAGTATAGACGCTCTAAACACGCATCAGATTGAGCCACCGTAGCCGTCCTTCTCTTTATTTTACCGAAATGCCGAGTTACTGAAGCGGGCATTTACGAGCCTCCACAGAGGCCTATGCTGGGGAGAAGGAGGCAGTAGCACCTAAAGTGGCGATAACCTGTCTGACTGTGGTGATGATGAAGTGAAGCGAACAGAATAAGAGGAAACAAAAACTGAAGGTCGGGTATGCCCATGCACAGCTGCCTGAAAGCGTATATAAGTGGCGCTTCCAATCATTCACCTTTTCTACGAGCCCGTGGGCTGTTACGAAAGAGTAGATGCATCCAGCGACTTTCTCCACAATGGCTTCTCCGAATCCGCGTCCATCCATTGGGTTCTCCGAGCGATCCAACTGGCCAATTACACACGCTGGCAGAGTGCCTCTGGTGCTTCGATTTGTCTCTAAAACATTTTTTCCCACGGAACATTTCGTATTCAAATTCAAAATATTTTATACCGGCTCATTTAAGCAGTATCACTTACCGAAATTTCGAGAAAGCGGCCAAAAAGACGGAGACAGGACAGGTAGCACGAGGCAAGGCGCTCATATATGCACCTTGCATCGTTTAACCTAGACCCATTAAAGAAGCTGCACCGAATGATGACATTTCAGCCATTTTGGGGCTTTTAAAGTCATTGTTTCCAGCTATCTGGACTTTCATCCGAAGTCGCGGGAAGCACTTGCCGACGCAGTTTGCGACAGAGCAAGATGACACTGGCCGAGCTTCCTGACACCCCCGTCGAAACGTCGGGAAGTCGCATTTTCAAATCGTAACGAATCGCAACTTTCGCCCACCCTGCACCAAGCCGCGAAATGGCGGCGGCACCCAAGAGACAATTGAGGAACGGCTCGGAACGTAGCTCGTCTAGTGGCTCTAGTTCAACCTGTCCCTTCTTTTTCAGCCTTTTTCACAAACTTCAAGATGAAGCAACTGGCCCAATAAACCGTAACACGCATATATTCCGACTTGAACGCCATGACACTGGTATCCCGCATCTGTTTATGGGATACGACCGGAGAGGTTCTAGACACTGTAGAACCACGATTACAGTACTACAGCAAAGGTGGGAATACAAAGAGACACAATTCGCATCAAGCTTCTGAATATGTGCTGTGACAACAACAGCGCCACCGCAGCGGCGTGACGCAGCATGTTTGTGTATTGGCGACGAGATGTTTTGGTGGCGCCACCTCACGGGCCCCCTCCTGTGACGAAGCTGGTAAGACCCAAGCAGACGACGTGCTATGCCAAAGCAGGGAGTGGCTATGTTAGTTTGCATCTATGCCGATTAAAAGCGGTTTATTTATTAAAGAAATGCATATGATGTTTTTGCGAGCGATTTTTCTAATGTATAAGAGCTTCTCGAAGTTGCTTTCTATAATGTACAGGAACAAGCCCGGAGCTTCACATTGCAGCGCGCGTGCTGTACGTCAAGGCTGTTCACAGCCCTTCTGGTTCTGGTTTTTGGGAATCTGTGGAGGCTGATGCAGGAAAAAGGTTTGGCATTCGCCAGAGTCAATTACTTGCTGTCTTCTTAGCTGTGCAAGTGCGCACACTTGTGCAGCAAAGTGCAGCACACTTGTTTTAGCCACTTTGAGCTTACTGATACTGATGCTTCTATCCGAGTATAACTTGACATTTGCTGAAGAGCAAATGCTTGTCAGCAACTGACGCTTAGCTCCTCCCTCGTAGAATACGTGGCAAAGAAGTTTGTCTCATTGCGACTTCTGCTTGAAAGCAAAGCAGAAATTTTCATAAATTCTTAAACTCTCTAACATGGCCCGGCAAATTCAGCGATCGATTAATGTTCTATCCAACTTTTACTAAGAACTGCTTACGAATTTAGAATCGCTCGCCGAGAAGTGCATCCCGCATTATGCGCAGTTGGGTCCACAAAATTAAACCTACAAACGGTAGTAATTCATAGCACGTGTATACCTCATTTTTTGGGACGCTGAAGCAACACCGACTTACTAGATTTAGGACTTCAATCGCCAGGGGGTCTGGCACGTTTCACGTCGACCGGGTGAATAAGCGGGGATTTAATTGAAATAATTCCGGAAACCAGCCACCGCTTCTTCCTGCCACTTATTTTGAGGAAATGTTCATTTACTGGATTACAAGATTAAAAAAGGAATCAACCGTGGAACTAATAAAAGACCAGCAATCACAGAACACATTGGAACCAACGAGATACACGGAGTCACTTTCACTGAAGTGTTTATTACACACTGCGAAATGCTCTCAAATTTCGCTTTCCTATTTTCAATTCAATGAGACATTTCTTTTTCAGTTTTATTTTGTGCGAATTGCAATAAAAAAAAATACTCCCTATTCGCCGTGGTAGACATTGTAGTGGGGTAAAGCGCTGGATATTCTATTTTCATCATCCAGCTTTTTGTACTGGGGCAGTGAACAGCACACCACCATCCAAACGCTTCGACACCTTAGCGCCAGAAGTGTTTGTTAGCACGACTACGCGTGCCAGGCTTTAAAGCTTTGGTAAAATTTCCTACTAGCCACAGTCTTATTCAAAACTTTTTACTGCAAGGTAGGGTTGTTACATCAAAACTTACAAAATTATTTTTTTTTTCTTTTAGTATATTTAATGCTTGTGTGTGCAACGTCTTGCTCTGGAGGAGAGCCTTCCCTTTAGCATACAGCTGCGCTGCAACGAAGCAAGATAAACAAAATCGCAATGTCCACTCCACAGTTCTCGCACCACTGCAGTGCATCAGTGTGCAGTGAGAAGTGCACCCAACAAAGCTACTTTCCTAGCCCACCAGAACAGACCACAAACATGAAAAAACATGAAAGTGACTTCCGAGTACAGTAGGTGTTTGATAAAAAGATCCAATCAAGTGCCGCAAAATCCCAAGTTACCCCACCCTAAAAAAGGTAATCCAACCCCTATTTTTGGCTCGATTGACTATTCTCTTTTAAACACCGAAAGATGGCCTAATAATCGTAGTGTTCGGATGAATGACGACCTCGGTGTAAATGCGTCTAGCTAGCTATGGTGGGATGTAAGCGAACATTGCTCGCCGCAATAACATGTTTGACAGAGACACATGATGTAAAAATAGCATTGTTTTCCAACTTTTCTCCATTGCACACTGAAAAATAGCCCACCGCTTATTGTCAACTAATTTTCTCTCGATTTTAGGTGGGCTATCCCGGGATATTTCGGTAGTATGTTATTGGAGGCGATAATTGAAAGTTCTGAAAATTTGGAGAGGCCTACCGTAACTATCCTGCTCTGTAGCGGGGCCTCGGCTATTATATATTCAGTATTAATCAAGTGAAATCATGTTTTGGTGCAATGTTGGTGCAAACTGATCACATTTCGGAAAAATGCAACAGGATCTGGCAAGGTAAGCACTTTGGTGCAATAGGCGCAGCAATTGCGTCACTTGACTCGGTTGTTTTTCTTTTTTGTCTCTTCTCTCTCTCTCTCGCTGTTCCTCTGATATCCCGATACAAGAACATTCTACAACCTTAGCTTGTACACATTTATAGAAGGAAAGCCTGCTCCTAAAACGTTCCAAATTAATAAAGTCTCTGCTACTCCAACTTCTCCGACACTTTGTGTTACAAAGCGGCTGAGGCCTGTTATCGGCAATGCCCCGGAGATTTCCTCTAGCAGGAACCTCGTGTTCCTTCCTTTTAGAAACTTACCGTTACAATAGCGCAAGAATACGTAGCACCGTTTTTCGCCCTGCCACTCAACCGAGCCGAGGAATGGAGCACAACACGTCTAAAGAAAATCTTTTACGAAAGTTCCCACTTTTCTGATGATGCCAGCAATGGCACCATAAGACAGGACTTGCACCAGAATGTGAATTGCCGGCCATTTAAGAGGGGGATTGTTATTTGGATGGGGAACACGAGAAACAGCCACGAGGCAAAGCTCAAGACAAAACAAAATAAATAAAAAAGAATAGATAAGACGCCTATAAAAGCAGAGCTAGGTTTTGCACTGCAACAAAGAGATCACAAACATCCACCACCTTGTTGCACATCCGAGAGAAATGAACGATCGATGCAGCCTTCAAGCAGCTGTAGGATGCTCAAGGGCCGAAACTTGCGGAGTGAAAGCGTTTTGCACGACTACGCGTTGACGAAAACAAGCGAGCCGGACACGGGCTGCCACTTGCACGGTCCTTAGATTAGCCGGTCCAGAATCTTTTCGTCATGCTAAGAGAAAGTTTTCTCTGGCGACAAATTGAAGCCCAGTCAACCAATCGGATCGCTCGGAGAACCCAATGGGTGAACATGGGTTCGGAGAAGCCAGTGTGGAGAAAATCGCCAGATGCGTCTATTTTCACGAAACTCCACGGACTCGCAGAAAAGACGGGCGATTGGAAACTCCGTCCAAAATCGAGACCTGTGGGTCAAATTATGTCCGAATAATTGAAACGTCACGCTCAGGGTGCTGGATCTGCTGTAAGAAAAGTACCAAACTTTCTCAAGATGTTTTTTTCACTTAAAATATAGTTCAATTTTTTTTTCACTCATACATAAATTAGTGCCTTTCGTGCTACTTGTTAACACACATCCACCAAATCTACCATCCACAACAACCCCTGTGATTTGTGGCCTAAGTGCACCCACCTGTAGGGCCTAGAGTTCTTGTACATGAGCAGTCGCTTGATGGTGGCCTTGTCTCGCATGCTGTTGTCATTTCCCTTCTTGGGCCGGTCTGGGGGAAGGAGAGGATCATCAGAAAGAAAAGCCATAAAAAAAGACAGTGGCGCTGAGACTCGGCTAACGATGCAACTACAGCAATTACTGCGTCCAACAATGTGTCTTACCAAACCTGGAAGAGGAGTCAAAATTTGTAAGTTTAATTTCTTACTTTCACCGAAAGTACATTCAGCACCAGTAATTGCGACGGTTGCACGATAATTATAACTATCCTCCCAAAGAAGCAAAGTAGTGCCGACGACACGCCGACTGCCTCATCTGCCCTTGCACCAACATGTGGAGCCCGGATTTGGTCCCCAAAGACTGTGTTGGAGCGTGGTCCCTAACACACGGCTGTGCAACCAAAAAGGCCACACCACATGCAGCGGGGAGCAAGAAGTGCTAGCTGTCGTCAGAGACATTTGTGGCATATCAGAAGCACGAACGAGACACAAGGAGGTCTGAAATAGGAGGAGTCGGTGCGACATCGCACAAAAGAGAGTTCCAGAAGGAACTGCTTGTTCCCGCTACGACTAACTCCGTTCTCGTCGTACCATTTGTGGGCCAGATCCCGAAACCACGAAATTGCCGGCTGGTCTGAGAGGGTCCTCTCCATCAACAGCCTTCCTCCCTTCCTTGGGTGATGCGCTATGCTGCACTCTGAACTTCTATTAGAAATGTCTAGGGTGCGGACAAAGATACACGAGCCGAACTGACTCCTCCTCAAAGCAAGGACGTTCTGCTAGATTTTATTTACGACACCCACGAGCAGCCGGCACGGGGCACCGATTGCACGGGAGCGCCGTGTCAGCACTCAGATGGGACTCGTGTCCTTGCTGATTGAACATGTGTCTCAGCCGAACACCAACTAATCGGTCGTATCCATTCCGTGCCCAGCGCTGGCCTCTTTCAGCGCTATGGCCCTGCCGACTAGTAGGTGTTGGCCCAACACGGCAGAAAGCTTTACTCGTGCCCGTGCCTTTGTAGGTACTGGAGATATTTGTTGAATGGAGTATTGGCGATGAGATCGAACTATAGGGGGTACTCGTTCCAGTTTTTTTTCCCCAAAGCTCGGTGTTTACTCAACACCAGGCCAGTGGACTCGATTCTTTACGTATTGTAAAAAGTGTCGACAATAAACGGAGCGACATTGGCAAGACACAACAATTCGGATCTCTCCAAAAGCAGTCGTCGGAGGATACGAGCTTGACCCACTATGGCTTGACCCACTATGGTCACATGCCCGGCGCAAGCTGCATTGTTTATGCGGGCTACAGTAGCTACAGGAGCCCTCCTTGGGCGACTGGAAAGCAAGAGCTCCCACCGAACGCTGCGTCGTTGATGTTGTCCCCGTGGGTGCAGTTCCAAAGTTAGCCACCTGGGGCGCAGAGGTTGGATCTCCTTCCCTATAATGAGCTGCAACGGCTAAATCAAATTTATGAAAGCCTCTCGCAAGCTGGGGTGGGGCCGTGTTTGGGATTTCCGGACTTGACCAGTTTGATTACGACCAATACAAAATGTGGTTCCGGGAGCTTCAGTAAATATTTATAGAACCTTCGAACAAAATGCATCCCATTCTAAGCTCTGTCGTTCGTCGGGGTACTTCTGTACAATGTGGCAATTGGCTCCTCATGCATTCTACAAGCTCTTGTTAGAGTCCGTGGGCAGTTCCATTATGCGAAAAACACGCAACGAGGCGTATACGAAATTAAACATATATTTTGTCCGCAATGTGAAAACAAAATATACTTCATGGTCTTTGGAGTTGCACGAATAGAGAATCAACTAACGGCCAAGTCATTCAAAGATGATGGGTCACGGGAAGCCCTCTTTTCTTCGCAAAAGAGGGTAAATCAAGCTTTGAAGTTTCACACGGGAAATTATAAAATCATGCTAAGGAAACAGTTTTATGTTCCTTTAATTTAAAATAAATAACATATTTTTTACTGTCGTAAGTTTATGGGACATGGTCATTACAGGCTGCCAGAAATCCAGAGGCATAGAAATATCACATTTTCCCCAAAGGAGTATCTTAGTGTTGCATTTTACCTTACGAGATTACAAGGCATAGCTTCCTTACTGCGAGAAATGAGACCCACGGACCTGTCAGGGTCAACAGCGGACGTCAACGTAGATGACCAAGTTCGCAACGGTTGAACTCGTGGCGTCATCACAGGCGCAGTGAGCAGACAACGTACTTGCTCGAAAGCAGACGACCCGGTTGTCTGCTTGCAGCGCTTTTCGGGAGCTGGCTCCACAAGTTACATTCACCACTTACAGAGCCTAGATTGAAGAGACGGTTCATCTAAAGCCATCCGTGTAGTAAAGTGGTTAGTTGGGCGAGTTGGTAATGATTGAACATGGTTAAAATTGCGCACAGACAGAAAGGAACAGAAAAGAGGGAAGAGAGAAGAGACAAGCGCAAACTCACAACTCGATGTATTGAAGAATAACAAAGAACAGCCGGCGATATCAGCTCGAGCCGAGGCCACAATCGCACGGGGGCACCCGAGCACGCGGAGGACACACACCATCAACCACACTCAAACGATTGTAGAAAGGCAATTTCCTTGTCAGTTAAAGCCACAGAAGGTTGGCTGACGCAACGCTCGCCTAGGCGGAGTATACTAAAAGCTTCAAAAATTTCCCTAGTATGTTTTTCTTGAAATCTGCCAATTATCGAGGTTTTTTGTAAAGAAGGTGTACACTTACACGCTTGACAACACGTCCGCCCTTACGTGCCGTGTTCAACCAGAGTGGTTTATAGCATTCCCCTTTCTTGTGGTAGGTCCTATGTAGGACAAACAGGACGGTGCATTAATGACCGGTTAAGGGAGCACAATCTTTCTCTAAATTCCACGGTGGGGGGCCACCATTGTCAAGCGTGTAAGTGTACACCTTCTTTACAAAAAACCTCGATAATTGGCAGATTTCAAGAAAAACATACTAGGGAAATTTTTGAAGCTTTTAGTATACTCCGCCTAGGCGAGCGTTGCGTCAGCCAACCTTCTGTAGCTGACAAGGAAATTGCCTTTCTACAATCGTTTGAGTGTGGTTGATGGTGTGTGTCCTCCGCGTGCTCGGGTGCTCCCGTGCGATTGTGGCCTCGGCTCGAGCTGATACCGCGGGCTGTTCTTTTTTCTTCTTCAATACATCGAGTTGTGAGTTTGCGCTTGTCTCTTCTCTCTTCCCTCTTTTCTGTTCCTTTCTGTCTGTGCGCAATTTTAACCATGTTCCATCCGTGTACTTGGAAGCCCCAGAGCTGTCTGGCTGACTACCCACCATTCGGGGACTGTTACCCGGATGGAGTGTTCACTGCGTAGCGCACTGGTACTGCCGGAAATTGACTGGCTCTTTTGAATTTTGTTATCACCTCAGGACTTAATATTGCGGAATTCATTTATCGCATTAGCAAAATTTAAATGTTGAGAGCACCTTTCTTTGTGGCGTGGCTGGCACCGGCACATTGCTTTCATCAACGTGCAGGCTTCGCAACAACTGCTACTTTTTTCATTTTTTTTTTGGGGGATTTTTCCTTCTTTTTCTTTTTTTTAACCTTCTTTTTGTTTCAGTCCCTTTCTTCCCTGCCATGCGGTGCCATTGTGTGGTAGTTCTTGCAGGGTTGTCTGTTGACCTTGGCTGAAATCGTGATCTTTTGAAATTCAAAGTTTTCTCGAATACTGTAAACGACTCATTTTTCGCGATTTAGGTCAAAGCTGAAGTTTTGGAATAATGCGCGGGTTCTAATTTTTGCGAAATGGTGGGATCTCAACATTAGATTCCAATGTCTTTACATTTTACCGGAATCGTTTCGCGGGACCTATTTTTCACGAATTGTAGGCGATTCGCGATATTCGCAAAAATTAGGTTTGCGCGAAAATTAAGCCATTTACAGTATTTGATTTTCAGGAAGCGCTTCACTCTGCTGGTAGGGATGAATAAAAGTGAGGTTTGTGAACACAAAATTTAGCGGTGTTTGGAATTCGGTGTTCACATTTTTGTGCCGTTCCTCCCCACATTCCAGGGTTACAATGTCTGTCCTCAACCAGCTCTCTTGCATCTTCGACTTCATTTATGCGGGTGTTGCTCTACATTTTCCTGTAAATTATTCCAGCACATTGATGTGTCAACGGCAAATTAAGCAAAGAAAACAAGCTCTAAGATGATCCAATGGTACAGTCGGGAGCAAAAGTTTGCGGGGCACGGGAGCGCCAGCCGAAAAGACTGGCTGCGCCTTCTCACGGCGAATCGCCGCTCTCAAGACTCACGCTTTGCGCATGCGCTTCCTTTCTTGTCCGCGGTCATGCTTTTTTTTGCTCGCTTCCGTTCGACACCCACGAGATAACAGGGAGTGGTGCAAGGTGCCACGAAATGTTTTCTGTAGCATGCGCGAGCTCCGTCACCCATCACGGTGGCTGAGGCAGACGCGCGGCATGATGGCTGTCATAGCGGCACCTTGCGCCGGTCCCGGTTATCTCGTGCATGTCGGGCGGAAGCGAGCAAAAAAGACATGACTTCGAGCACGAAAGGAAGCACATTCTCGAAGCGTGAATCCTGAGAGCGACCGCGAGCCGTCAGAAGGCGCGACCAGTCATTTCGGCTGACGCTCCCGCGCCCCTCAAACCTTTTGCCACCGACTATACATGTTCCGACGCTTCAAAATTGGTAGCATAGTCTTGTTTTCTAACAAGCGTCCCCTGCTAATTACTACCGGAGAATAAATATAGTCAATAAACTATTGATCTAGCTGCCACTCAACTGTTTTTCTCAAGATCAATGCTGCACTCCGCTTACAATTCTGCTTTAGTCCGGCATAAACGTCAGCACAAGACTTACAATCGTTCACCGGCCATTAAAAAGAAAGAACAAATGGTGCTAGCAGACATAATTTTTTCTCAAAAGTTAAGTCTTTTAGTCCTAAATTCGACAGTTACCGGCAGTGCACAGTCAGGATTGGCACGGAACCGCTGCAGCAAAAAGATGCCACATCCACATTTATTTCGTTTTGACAGCCTGGGTCGCGCACACTGTTTTGGAGATTATGTTTTGTCTTGCTATCTGCACAACCAATGGCAGCCAATGCTGTCTAGACAATTCTGTTTTCGAATATGACAAGGTACGCGAAACTAGCCATTAAATTTGTAAAACGGCATTTACTATTGCCGGAAAGGCTTGCATCCCTAGGCTAGCTGGTACGGTACCATTCGACATCACGTCGAGATTTCAGCAAGTTAGTTGGTCTCATTTTGTTTTACAGAACGAGAACTAAGCTTTGACATTTTATAAGGCAAAATGCACCACCACAATGCACATTCGTCGAAAGTGTGAGGTTTTTATGTGAGGACAGTGACCTTTCTGACTCGTTTTAGAGTAAGATCAACTGGGCGAACCCTACATATGCGGGGTTATCAATGCCTGCCGTATAAATATACAAGTGCAGCTTATACAAAGGTGCTTTTTTATGGAAACGGTCGGTTACACGGGGTATAGAGCGGAAAATACGCTAACCACTCCTGCGACTCCCTGGCAGCTCCAATGAATGGGAGACTACGTGGACAGTTTGGTAAGTGTCACACCACAGAAACTGCCCTTAAACTTTGAACAATGGAAAGATTTTCTAGCAGTTGTAGACAGGGTGTCGAACCGAACCCGAACCCGAACCGAAAACCGGATCAAAACCGTTATTTTTGACCGAACCGGTACAAAACCGAAACCGAAATCGAACGCTTCATATTGAACCCGAACCGGAACGAAACCATAATTCGATGTGGCGGTTACCGGTTCAACGAAAGCGGTTCAGGGCCGATTGTGTCAATAATTGGTCTTAATGGGAAAAGTTGCGGGCGTATTTTTTTCTCATGTTGCCAAGACTAATCCTAAGATACTGTGAGATATTTCTACATTTCGTTTTTATTGCATACGTAATAAAACATACATCATCATCAAAAGCAGAGACACAAAGAGACCGCGTGGTCAGCGAGCTCGCTCAGTTCCCGCCTCTACTTAGGCATCTGGAGAACTTCAACTTTACTTTGTTTTTTGGATTGACCCTGGAGGCGCGGTAGGGGCGGCGGCGATTGCAAAGCACCGCTTGGCCGCTTGGCTACGATATGTCCAAGTGTCGGAGCGGATTGCGCCACTCCAGGGGTTTCCCTAGGAATTCAAATTGGGGGGGGGTCTACATTTTTAGGGGGTGGGGCGTTGAGAATAGAGGAGTCGTTGCGAATCAAGGGGGTGCCTTCAGAAAAAAAAAACAGGGGGGGGGGGGGGGGGGGGGTGTAGGGGAATCACTGCGCTACTCTAGTCACAGAGGCCTACGCGTTCGCGAATGTTTGACCTCAAGATAGACCGCAGTTGCAGTCGATGAGCCATTTAGCCAATCCTGTGCAAAAGACTCATAACACTGGAAAGCCGATCGCTTATATATGGTTCACTTTAGAACAGTATTATACAAGTAATTGCCTTGCCACATTATTGGTGTCTTTTGCGCACGTCACTGCGCACGGTTTTCAGATCTGCCTGAAGAGGCAGTAGTTTTGGGATGGATCTATTGCAAGTATCTCGTGCTCAGAAAAAGCTGCAGGAAGTGCTCAGTCAAGATTCAAAGATCAAGATAGGAACCGGTTCGAACCGATTCGCACTTATTAAAACCGGTAACCGGAGTGATATAATGTGAGCTACCCTAAACCGGAACCGAACCGTAACAAAATACAATGCTATTGAACCCGAACCCGAACCGAACCGAAATAATGACCGGTTCGACACCCTGGTTGTAGAAACGCTTTCTTCCTGTGCTTCTTTCTTCGCTTCAGGTAGATTGCGCCAATTCATTTGGTTTTACCCGGGCAATGGTAATTATAATAGCCTCGTCCCACTAGAGCGACAAACACCGATTTTTGTCCGACGAAACCACTAAGTTCCGTTTTTTGTCCGACAAGCGCCGACAAACGATCGACAACGGACCAGTTCTTGTCTGTCGTTGGACTTGAAGCGCAGCAAGCAGTCCCACTGAGGAACATGTCTCGGAGACAAACTTATCCTCCTCGCCTGCTTGTGCCTTCTGTTGCCTCCCTTCCCACCCTTCTACCCTTCCTCCCGTGGCTCACTCCGCCGCTCAACCTTCAGAGAAGCCCTTTGCGGCGACTCCTCATTCCCGCAGTTCCGGTCCCTTGATTGCTCGTAGTGGTCGCAGGTGCGGCTTGCTTGCAAGCGCCGGGCGGTCGTGTAGCGAAAGGGAATTCGCTGTGGCTGGTTTTGCTCGCAAAACTTGGTGCGCGAGGTGGTGCTTCAAGACGCCGAGGTCTACGCCCCAGCACCAGGATGGATACACTCATGTTCGAGGACTGACCGAAGTAAGACCGCTCACCACAAAGTAGGACACGACGTTCCGCGGCAAGCCATTCCGGCAGACGAGAGACTTGTCATCACGCTCTGTGATATCGGGATGCCGTGTTGTCCTCCAAAAAACGCCTGGCATCGATCATTCGGATATGAAGTTATAAACATCCTCAAAACCGGCGTGAAATTCCGTGGTGCTCACCTAGAATTCCTTGAACGACCCAAAAAAAAGAACGATTCGGGTATTCTAGTCCAGAAAAAGTTTGGTGTCGATTGTAATGACTGTTTGCGGAAAGTCGCCAACGGCAAATGAAGACAAGCGGAAGCTTTAATCAAGAAATAAAGTAATCGTCTCCACTTTCACCGTGTTTGTCGGCGCGTTTTATGCCCAAAGAGGAAAACACGAAAACCGCGTCGCCAGACTTAGTTTGTCTGTGTATTTTGTTGACAACTCCAGTCCCACTAGGAAACAAGTTTCCTTGTCCGCGTGTTCTGCGTCGTGTCCGCCAAGTGGGACGGCGGACTCCGACAAACAGGCTGTCTGTCGGTGTCGTGTGTCGCTCGTTGTCGTGTGTCGCTGTCATTTGTTGCTGTCTGTCGCTTTAGTGGGACGCGGCTATAATCAATATTTACTTTTGCAGACTCACACAACCATAAATATTGATAGTACAAAGAAATTTACAAGGTCTTTCGCTACGTGAAGCAAGCATCAATGACAGCTTTCGAAGTCGGTGACTTTGCGGTCAACAAATCGACCACAGTCGCGTGCTTCGTGCTGTTCCGCGACATGTCTTGTGAAGAGTTTGGAAGAGGGAATTATTTTCAGACCTGGGTTTAAGCTGTGGGTCCCTTTGTTGAAGGCACTTGACTTTTTCGTTCCGATTCTCTTTGGCTTGCCCATCTTGAAAGGAATCGCACGTAGCACACGTGCTACGGTAGCAGACACAGCGGTTGCGGAGCAAACACCAAACACAAATCCACGAGCGACGGCTCACAACAGTCACGCAGCAATCGGGGTGTGCGGCGACTGCAGCAACAACGCAATATTCGTTAATTATGACAAAACTAGAAGTAATATTCTGTGTAAACTTTATTGCGCTGGAATGCAGTAACAGTTTTATATGTAGTATTTTTTCTTGGCATCATTCAAGCATAGAGTATGCATTCAAGTGCTTGAACATTGAAAAGTGGCGACCGTAGTTTAAACTACTTGGGCTACCACCAGTGACACTGTTAGCGCTAGCGATTACAATATAAAACATGAAATATAATTGCATAATATAAAAGTCATCTAAAGCGTCGCTGCCCACAATATAATATTTTGCTATTTTTATATTGTACAAGTTATAATTTTATAATAACTGTTATCTATGAATCATAAGCGCATGTTAAAGCATCGCTGGTGACACTAGTGCTACATCAGTGTGCGGAGGCAAATTTTATATATAGAATTTGGGAGTGGTTCCACTTATGCCTAAAATTTGTAGCCTATTTTAGCGCCGCAGCGAATACCGTTTCTCCTCTTTCTCATCTGGACGCCATTCGTGTGAGCTGTCTACAGGTATGCCTCTTGGAACTTTCACTATTTTTTTGTAACGTCTGACCCCATCATCGAGGCTTCAGTCGAGTGATTTGATTGCGGAATCTTTACAGATTAGCCGATCATGCAGAACGAAGCCGGAGAATACGTGGATCTCTACATCCCGCGCAAGTGGTAAGTGCACGTGGTTCCTTCTGGACGTTGTTCGCCTGACCGGTTCCCAGCCCCAGTGGATTATCGAAATTTATTGCGCTGTCACTAATAAGGTCCGCGTTTCGTTTCAGCTCGACGAGCAACCGCATCATCCATGCGAAGGACCATGCATCTATCCAGATCAACCTGGCCATTGTGCGTATTTTTGGGACTCGACTGATAGTTGCTGGCTAGGGTTCGAGCCGAGCGCAATCATCCATACTTCGGTGGCTAAATTTGTACCCTGCGCAGGTGGACGAGCAGAGTGGCCGTGCAACAGGCGAGACCAAGCCGTATGCCATCTGCGGAGCCATCCGACGGATGGTGAGTGGCCCATCCCTGTTTTCGACCAAGTGACTGTTGTCTCTTGGTGGCTAGTCACAAAACAGCTTGAACATGGCGTTGACTCTCCCATTTCGTTCTACTTAAATACATATTTGCTGGGTTCAATCGAGCAGTTTTTCTCAACAGGACTTATCAGTGATAGGTTAAGAGTAAAGTGGAGGCTCCGGCATAACATAGCCACGAAAGCCAAAACGATGCCCTCCAACAATTACGCAATTAGGTGAAGTAACAGAGTTGGGTTGGTCTATAATCGGTGACTGGTTAAAGGGCTACTAAAGTGCTTTCTTGAGATCTCGTTTTATTGTCGTAACTCAATCTATGAGCACTAATCATCCTAAAAAACCAGAAATTACATTTGTGCGCAGCCATTTTGTGTATTAAAAAAGTGGTCAGAGTTCCCAACACTTGCCGTCGGCACAGAACGACAGATGGCTACACCGAAACCTTGCTGAACATGGTTGAAGGATGTACGGCGCTTGTCAGCCGCTCGTCCACGTGGGAACCCATCGCTTGCTTTTTGTTCCTAGTGTCTTGACTAGTCTCGTTCCTATGCCATTTGGGCCTGTCGCCGTTCCAGCAGGTACTTTACTTCCTGCTCTGTACCATTCCCCTGCGGTCCTCTCAGTTGTCTCGCTCCGTGTTGCTGTTTGCGTTCTGTCCAATCTCGTTCGGTTCAAGTTCTGCGAATGTTGCCTCGATCGTTTATCTAATAAATCCCCTGGCCTCCTTGCCCTCTAGACTTATCCCCACGTGTGTGTTCGAGGAACAATAGAACCCTTCTTTTTTTCTCTCCTGTGCATTTATGTGCTTCCAGAACTTTTTTTTTTTGCTGCATTCCTATCATTTTGATTTACCTCCATCGTCCACTGCACTCCAACTCTAGCAATCTTGGCCTGGATTAGAGTGGATACCTCTCGCTTTGTTTTCTGGAATGTATTCCACTTTGAAGCTACCTCAGCTGGGTGTGTTCCCCCTTTTCTTCGCCCATCTATGTTCTTTTGAGGCCTCTTGTCACCCTACTATAGCCGTCTTAACTTCGGTGTTCCACCAGCTTTTTGGTGCGTGTTTCCTTCTTCCTCTTCGTTTGATTTCGCACTTATCTAACTTTCTCAAAAGTGTTTACTAAACCGTCATATGTCCACTCTCTCCAGTTGTCGGGATCTCAGTTCGTTCTGATACTTGTAGTTGGGCATCGTTTTGGGTCGATATACTTTCTTGTTCAAGAATTTGCATCTCTGGTTCTGCTGTACCAAACTTAATTTTAAGTCGCCGTTACACAGTTAGCTAGACATTAAAGAGTAATCAATTGTTGATTGCGAATTGTTTCCCTCCCACATTATTTTTCCATAACATTTTACTTGGGCGTTAACAAGCAATAGATCGAGACCATTGCAGAATTCTTGTAGTATCCTCCCTGAAGAATCTGTATATCTGTCAAAGTCTTCTGAGTATGCATTCGTGTCTCCTGAGATAATTATTTCCCAATTAGTGACAATTTCTCCGACATCTTTGGAAATACACGTCAAGTGCTGCGCATCTTGCTCTCTTGAATCAGTTCCTGCTTTCAGATATACAAATCCTATGAGCGTGTCTAAACCTCTGATATTACCTTTTAACCGCATGTGTTCTCTGCAGCTTTCCTTCATTCTTTCCCAGCCCTGTCCTTTCACTAGCACTACCAATCCGCCTCCTTTTCGTTCCCCTTTGCATCGATGGCATCCCACCCAAAAATAACCTGCAAAGTAGAGTGGTTCCTTCATATCTCTAAGGTGCACCTCTGCCAATCCATAGACTACAAAATCTTCAATACTTAATTGTCCCGCAATCTCCTCCCGCTTCATTCTATTTCTACCCTCCTGCATGTTTATAAATCCTGTATTGAGCTGCTGCTTTTTCCTCTTGTGAGGCTTCCTCCCACCCTTCTTATTTGCATTTGAACCCTCGGCTACTGTCGGCCTCTGCCGACTCCTAAAAAGACCCTAGCCATACACCCAGCCTCTGCCCCACCCGCAACCCCGTCAGTTCTTCATAGTGGACGCCGTCTCGGCTGAATGGGGGCATTTGACTCTCCTGGTATACCTCCCTGTTCACATTCAAGACCTCATATCTGTTCTTAGAGCAGAGTCTTTTGGTGGTCCTTTTAGCCTCCTGCACTGCCAATCAAATCAAATTTGGGGGTTTTACGTGCCAAACCAACGAAGGGCATCTGGCACGGCCCAGCGGAGGACTGAGGATTAATTTGGACCACCTGGAGATCTTTTGACGTGCAACCGAAAGCTCGGTTACACTGCGCCTTCTCCGCAATAAGCCTCCGTCAGATTGCTGGCACCTCGGCCGGGATACGAACCCGCCACATGGTCCTGCACTGCCCTCTCTATACCTACTCCTCGGCCCCTGACATCTGGGACGGTGCACATTACAATGTGCACCGCCCCAGAGGTTATGACCCTCAACTGCTCCACACCCTCCTCAGTGTGCGTGGCTAGGTCTCTTCCCTTTCTACCTAGCACGTCATTCAATCCCACATGTACCACCATAAGGTTTTCTTCACCGTTGTTCAGAGTCAACATTCCTACTGCCGTGTCAATCACCTTCTTCGTCCCCCTGTCTGGGAGGGCTGCAGCCTTTACTCTCCCATCTTGCCGACCTTGCTGGCGATCCCCGCTGTGCACCTAGACACGTAGAGCTCCCTACCCTTTTTAGCTCCTTTTCAACTGCCTCTCACCCTTCCCCTTCGTTCACCTCTCCTCTAGTTGCCGTTCCATTGCTTCATGTTTATCTATCTTGGACCTTTGCATCACCTTCACCTCTTCCAGCTGACGTTGCCAGGCCTCCTCTAGCACCTCTTGCTTCTTTCTCTTTCTGGTCAATATTGTCTGCATATATTTTTAAGGGGGGACACTACTCAGAAAAAACAATTTTTGCAGAAAAAGTTGTGTTTGAAAGATGTTATATTTATATCCACCAACATCTAGAGAGTATTCCCAGAAAGTTTCGTTAGTTTACACTGGCTAGTTAATTTTGTATAAATTATTTTCGGTCCACCGATGCTAAAGAAAAGATAGGGGTTGGAGCACTTTGAATGCATTTTTCTCCATTCCACTTGTTGGCATAAATTTCACTTTAGGAAAACTATCGTTTTGTTATTACATAACTTGGATTCATTTTTATGAGTTCTTCTGGAATGAAATTTTATGAGCTTGTATTTCTTTTTTTTTTTTGTAACTTTTCATGCTCAGGAACTAAAATTTTTGACAAAGGATGGAAATCTAAAAAAACAGTGTTTGTGTTTATGTTGCTTTTTGTCATCAAAAGATGGTATAATATAGCTCCGTAGCTATCTGCTCTGAACTGTCCTAGAGCAATATAGCACATGAAAACGACAAGTTTATAAGTAATTTCAAAACGATAGTTTTCCTACGCAGACACGCCCACTTTCATCTTGGAACATTTGCATTTTTTTTTTTTGTACTTCACCCAGGTTAACCAACTTTGGCAGAAATGTTCTCGGCATCAACAGAAACAAGCCCTGTAAATGACATTTGAAATCAGACAAGTGGTTGTAACATCCGCTTTTTTGTGTAGTGTCCCCCTTAATTCCTCTAACTTAACTTCCCAGTCTCTTTCTATCCTCTCGAAACCTACCCCAAGATTTTCGAGTCTGGCCCGTTTCTCTTGTTCCTGCCTGATCTTATCGTTCAGCTCTTGACCTGCGTCTCGAGCACAGCCTGCTTCTTCCCTGAACTCCCCCTTAATCTTCTCAAACTTAGCCGCCCACTCTCCTTCTACACTCGTAAAACCGACCTCAAGATTCTCACGGAGACGGCAAGTGAAGCTACCCTCAACCGCTTCAGCTAAGCTCTCAAAGTCTGTCTCCTCTAAATAGCACCGTCGCTTACACTCTACCCACTCTGCTTCCCCCTTACCCTTCTGTCCTTTACGACTCGCCTCCCGCCAAAATCGGAACAAAGCCCGCCAAAATCTAAGCAAAGCCTTGCCCTAATGGCCCCCCCCGGCCGCCGGTGCCTACGCTAACCTAAATTAGTGGCTCTATTTGAGACTGGCACCACAACACTTTGTGCGCTCCACCTAATAACAAGGTTAGTAGATGCTCCACCTAGTGCAGGGGTTTGACATCTGCGCCAATTGCGCCATTTTGATACAAACCCAATCTTCTGGGCCTAGTTGCGCCAAAAACGCAAAATCAGTCAAAATTGCGCCACGTTGCGCCAAAAGTAACTCAAAAACAAAAAAAAAAAATGTTTGCGGTAACGCTAGATTTCGTGGGAAACGAGAGCTTGGTTGGCAACATTCAATCTCGTCGTAGTTAAGTGTACGGCACGGGTACAGGGTGGTGCAAGCAACTGCCGGATTCAAAGATTTCAGCTGTATAGTACCCTTCTACACCTGTGATACGTGGTCTTTTCCCGATTTTCCTACTACTTTACACTGTCATTTGTGACTGCATGCTACCGGTGCGCTGTCACGCGGTCTCGCTGTCTGGCCGCGGGAGGTACGACGCGCAGGCTATCAAGATGAGCATACCTAAGTATTTCTTTCGTTTTGAGAGTAAACCTTTTCTTAAAAGTGCCATTGAGCGCCTCCATTGTATAATTGTTCATTCGTGTCCGTAATCTTCTCGTCGAAATGGACGGCGGCGTCACTGTGAGTACTTTCGGTTATCACACACGTGCTTCCAGTGTGTGAACAATCGAATGAATCGGTCACACACCCGTATTTAGCGTGCATGTGCTGCTCATAGTTTTTCTACCAATTCACTATTTACCTTGTGACTCACTTTCGTGTTTAGTTTTTTTCTATCTGCACGTGCTTTCTACAAGCATCCGATCGATTTCTGGTTGTAATAAACCGTGCTTCCCTGTTCATGCTCTCGAATCACCGCTTTAAAATGTTTTGCACTACTGTTGTGGTCCTGGCTAAATTAGGCACATGGGTAGGTGCAACACTTTATTACTGACAGATTTTTAACGATGAGTAGCGTGCTCCGCTACATGACAACCTAACCACGCCGACAGTCCAGAATGTTCTCTTCCTCCGGGTGCCGGCCCAATGTTGCCAGTCTGACAGGGTTGTCAGACCAGAAAGGAATATCAGTCAAACACCACATTCCCCCACACTTAATTGTAAGGCCCCTCCCCAGTTCCAGTTCACTCGTTGGGTGAGTAGCGCTCTGGTGGACGGCGCACTCTTGCTGGGTAGCGACGTATTGGAGTCACTAGTGTTTGCCCCACGGTGCTGCCGCCAGCTTGAGTGTTTGCAGCTGGTCCCGTTGTCAGCGGCACTGGGCTTGATGGGCCTGAAGGCGGAGGGGAAGCATCGACTCTGCCCTCCTGCAAGGGAAATGGTACCTCTTGTATGTCTTCCTCTTGGTCTGTGTCATGCCGGATATGGTCCTGATGACGGCGCCAGATGGCTACACCATGATCAAGCTGTACCTTCAGCTTGTAAGAGACTGGTCCACTTCTGGCCAGTATGATGGCCTTCAACCATCTGTTCCCTGGTCGAAAGTTCAACACTCGCACTCGGTCGTTGACCTGGAACTCTCGTGTCCGGCACCTTCTTTGTGTCGTCTGACGGAACTGATGTCTTGCCACCCTGGCGTCTATGGCCGGTTTAACACATCCAGCCTCGTGCGGAGGCATCTCCCCAACAACAACACAGCTGGTGGTTCCCCCGTTGCTGAATGAGAAATATTGCGATAGTTCCACAGGAACTTGTTCAACGTTTGTTGTAGAGACTCGGTGGCCACTCCTTTGCGTAAAGCAGCCTTGAGCGTTTGCACGAATCTCTCGGCCAGCCCGTTAGTGCTCGGGTGGTACGGTGCTGTCAACACATGGCGCGTGCCAATGCTTTTCATGAAATCTTCAAATTCCTGTGACGTAAACTGTGTGCCATTGTCTGAGACCAATGTTTCGGGACTTCCAAACCTTGCGAACAGTTCTTGCAGCTTTTCAATCGTGCTACCTGATGTTGTTGACTGCATTATGAAAACCTCCGGCCACTTAGAGTGAGCATCCACGGCTACTAACAGCATTTTACCTCTGAAGGGCCCCGCGAAGTCGATGTGAACTCGCTGCCACGGTTTCGTCGGCCACGCCCAAGGGTGCAAGGGGGCCTGCGGAGGTCGGTTACGCTGCTGCTGACACTGCTCACAGGCCTTCACGTAGTTTTCAAC